>JAQFYT010001635.1:0-15621 GCA_034694925.1 Ceratophysella denticulata
ATCACAGCTGACTTGAGTAATTTAACATTATTGGCCATAACCAGGTAAATTGTTCACCTATATATTTTCGTACTTCGGAAACGAGGAAAATACCAGCTAAACACTTAGAATTTACAACATTGCAAATTAAATAATTATTACAGTTATTGCTCGATGCTGCATATAAATATTGTGCACGTAATGCATGTCATGCTATGCTGACTTTCGGACATTTTCAATAATGATAAAAAATGAATGATGTTTGATTACGAATTACACCTGAATTTTTATCGTGCATTTTATCTTTTAGGTACACATTTCAGGTAAAATTTGAGGTTACTGCGTACGTGTATTTTTGGTGACCTCAATTTTTTGTTTTTGGTTAATAATATTAACCGTTATGTCAAAGGTACGCGCTGTTCACTACTTTGAAAGAATATTTTATTAGAAATGCTATAATTTATGAATATTTAGATCCGCCACAGCCACTTTTTTAAATCCATACGTAGTTCAGCAAGGAATTTTTAATTGCAACGACGTTTAACTTAATCATTTAATACTAATCGATTGATCGACATATACGCGCAGCTCAATCACTTAAATACAGTATATGACTCCATCACGTTTAACTTATTCATTTAGTGTAATTGAAATTATTTTATTTTTTTGGCAGTTCTCCAATTCGGGAGTCACCCGATTACCCGATCGTAATTCCTGAATCCCGATTCCCCGTGATTCTCAAACATGAGTTCCTCGTCCTGGATTGACTACTTGAATGATCCTCATCTCGTGGCCAAGTTTCAACATTTTTTCGGAATCACGACCAGTACCTCTGTGAAGAATAAGAAAACGAGTAACAATGACTTACCGAATCATAGCCTAACCCCAAGATCATCTTCTAGTCTACCCAAAAACTACACAATCAATCTTACCAATGAGAACCTGAGGGAACGAGCTACAGCTACAAACATCAAACGAACGAGTGTAGATGACAATTTTCCGGAACTTGGGCTCCAGCCTCAATCCGAACCTTCTGAGTCAGGCATCAGCTCCTGTGGTTCTGCTACAAATTCCAATACGAGCCTCAGCACCAATGAGAGTAGTAGTGGGTTTGGGAGTAGTAATGATGATGAAGAGGTCGAGGAGTCCTTGACCACGTCCAAGAATACCTATAAAATCGGAAACAAGTTTTGGTACTACTTGTTCTGTTTCGGGAGTGCAATGGGGGATGAAATCTTCTATGCCACTTTCTTTTCTTTTTGGTTCTGGAATATTGATGGAAGCGTGGCTCGGCGGGTTGTGCTCATTTGGGGAATTCTTATGTATATTGGTAAGAAACGGCCAAAATTCTGAACTGGAGAATAGCCTTAATATATATTTCTAGCAATTTTGCTAAAATCTCAAATTTTATACAGGCCAAGGGCTCAAAGACATCATTCGATGGCCAAGACCGGCTTGTCCACCCGCTGTACGGCTGGAAAGTAAATGGGCATTGGAGTATGCTATGCCCTCGACGCATGCCATTGTGGCGTCAGCTGTGCCATTTTCCGTACTCTATTTTACTAGCTCGCGATACGAGGTAATTATTCGGAATATATTTTGAGGGTGGTATATTTATACTGGCACTGAGAATCATGAATTGGCACTGAGAATCATGAATTGGCACTGAGAAATCATGAACTGGCGAGTCGAATCCGTCGAACCTAACTAAAAAAAACAGTATCAGTGCCTGACAATTCATGATTCTCATTGTCAGCCTAAATAAACCCCGTAGTATCTATAAATATTTTGTTTTGAACGTTTTGAATAATTAGACTCAAACGAAACTTTGAACGGTGAATAATTTTGATTTTTCTTGTATTCAGTATTCGCTGGGTTACGGATTTGTCGCTGCCATTGCTTGGATCACGCTTGTCGGGATGAGTCGGATATATCTTGGAATGCATTCCGTCCTTGTAAGTATTGTTTTTCTATCTGTTTCCAAGTCATATACCATACACTAATCACTCAGGAAAATTATACATAAAACTTAAAAGGCAATAAGTACACCAACTTACGAATTCCGAAGTCTGTACTTACTTGAGACAATATGCACGCGATACGTACTGGCCCATCAAACGCATGAAATCATGAAATTCCTAAGAGTTCAAAGAAATGCTCATATCTATACACGCAATACACACAATACCTAATTCACATTTAGATTTCGCATACTTCATGCACTACTAATGTTGCGATAGCATCAAAACAATGATTTGTTGTAACCCTCAAACATTTCAAACTTTCTGGAAATGTTTCACACAGTTTGAATCCTAGAAGAATGATAGTTTTAAGTTCTAAGTACGGTCTTTCCGATTTCAAATTATTGTTTAAATTCACCGGAATCCAAGCTCGGAGAAGGCTTTGTATTCCGGGCTAGTTAGTCAATCAATCAATCACCCTACTGCTCCGGAGTAGACTTTAAAATTACCAGTAGTGAATACCAGTTATTTTATATTCATTTGCTTGAGCATTCGGAATCAAAATTTTAGTATGCAATAATAATACTCCGTGTTCCGTGTCCCAGTGTCCGTGAGGAAACGTTGTTTTGAGTTTAAATGCGTTGAAGTCAGTTTTACACCATTTTGTATCCATATTGAATTGACGATCAGCATTGTCCAGAATCGTGAGGGTTAGAAATGAGACCATTGGAACTCCTCTGGCGTCTACTCAGCCTATTCACGATGTTCCTACTAACGGAGTGTCAGATGGACGTTTACGACGCTGTATACGCGAACATAAGACCCAATGACTGTGCTCCAGAAATTACGAAAACACATCAGAGATTCCTGTTCACGACCTACCGAGCTCTGTACGACTACCGGAAGTATCATCATGACTATACTCGGTTAGAAGAGGACAAAGGTGACGACAGACAAACTCCAAAGAATTGGCGAGATGTTCTGGACAGGCCAGAGAATGATGGGAGCGTCGTGTTTTTCAACTGGGAAGATAAGGTACCTTACCAGCACCGGAAACCAGATTATAACGATAATATTGTGCTTGTGCGAAAATTATAATTTATTCCCAGGGTGTGGTCAGTCTCATCTGTCCCTGCGGCACTCGTAAATCCAAGCCCGGAAGTGAAGAGTACCAGCATGAGGATGCCCTGGGTAAACCAGAATTCAAGGAGAAGGCCATATGGAAAATGTATGGGAAAGGCAGTGCGAGGTTCAACAAGGCCTATGGACGGAAACCGGATAGTAATCCGGTCCAGCTCCAACCACCCCCCACGGTCCGTTACTACTACCGAACAATATCCTGCCGAGCTGAGGGGAATGACACACACAACCATTATTTCAATATATTCACGCGGCCGGCGGGTTTCACTACTTTCCCGGTCCAGTTCCTTCAAGCACCAGAGTACCATAATCACACGCCCACGACTCCGGTTGAGTGCAATCTGAGGCAGTACTATTTAGATCAAGACCATGAAATCAAAGAAAAAGATACCTACTACGGCGTTCCGTTTCAGTTCTACTGGAAATTACCTGGAAACAGAGCATTGGAGGAAGATTCGGTAGAGCTGAGCTATCAGAGACCACCGACCGGTGAGGTGTACTGGGGAAAACACAACATGGATAAATCCAAGACTTTCGCAAACGTCTATGAAGAAAGGCTTCCCACGAAACCCAAAATAACTGTAAGGCAACGTCTCGAAATTCAAAATTAAGGTTGTTCTCTGTTTAAGTTTTTTACGGTATCTCGATATTGCTATAGCTAATTTGCAAAATACGTGGTTTATTGACCATTGTTCTGTCCATTAGCAAATACCGTCAAGATTGAAAACATGAGAATAACATCATGTCCCAGTTTTGTTACCGGTTGCATGATGCGATCATCGGCTTCAATCGATCACATACCGTGGTCGTATAAATAAGTCGAGGCTAGGCATCATTGCATCATGCAGCCGGTACCAGAGGTTCGCTTGGGTCACACAAAAAGATCTAATCCACCAATTTTTCAGTTCGTAAACGAGCAAATTCGCCCAAAATACGGACTGCCGAAAGACGAGAAATGTGAAGAGGGATTCGATACAGCCGGGGACGGCAAGCAAAAAGATTACATTTGCAAAGAAAGAATACAGTCCGCTCTTCCAACAGTACTCCGAACTAAAATGCTGTTTGACCCTAGTCACCTAGTCAGCCAGGATATGCGTGGGAAGTATGCCTGCATTGTGGTGGACGTCAATGGTCTCAGCTCGGCCTTCTGGTGGGACGGAGACAAGCCTCCGAAGGATCCCTACCGAAACTACGTTGAAGTCCATGTTCGGAAGTTTTTCTACGTTTGGGGCGCTCTGATTGGGATTGGAGCTGGGATGGCTCTTCTACCACTCCTCATCCTCATACTTCCGGACAATAAAGAGGATTTTTATGACGAGGACACTACCCCAATGACCGATGAAGTTACGGTAGAACCGGTCAAAGAACCCGAGCCTGAAGTGCCGAAGACCAAGAAACCAGACGTACTGGACAGCGGAGAAAGTGTCTTGAGCATGGCTGTCAGTGACACGTCCAGAACCACAAAAGCGGCTCGGAAATCCATCGGTGGCAAGTCTAAAACCAACCTAGCAAAAGAGACTCGTAAATCCATCGGTGGCAAGTCCAAAGCCCACCTACCGAAAGAGACTCATCGGAAACACAAGTAAAAGTAACATGTTGCCTCGTCCTCGTCCTCGTAACGGTCTTAGGGTTACGAAATGGGTATTTCGTGTGACTCGAGACGCCGTTCTTCTGTGCCTGTTGGCATGAAGTTTTACGGTCTTTGTACTATTGCAGCGGTTTTAAGAACTTCGTCTATAACTTACGGACAATCTAGCTAAGTTATTCATAATTGATATTGATACCATAAATTAACTTGCCCATCACAAAATCTAAATCAATATGTAAAAATAAAACGAAGTCTCTATTTAAAACCGGAAAAGCATGAAGCAGTACAGCTTTTATTTATTACCATCGATGATTTTATACTCATATTCGATAAGGTATCCGGAAATACGTCGGTGTACACCTTCGGACCCCTGAATTCGGCACGTTGGAATTTGGAATAAGTATTGGCAATAGAATAGCGGTATTCAGCGGTTGATTGATTTTACCTTCCTTGATTTTCAGGACATTCTTGCTGGATTGGGTTTAGTTGCCATATCGTTCTCTTGGGTAATTCCACTGGTGGATTGGCTGGATCCAATACTACTCAAGAATCAGTACGGCGGACTCTACCTCATGTTTGGAGCTATTATTCTGGTGCTTTGTTCTCCGGGAGGGGATCGATGGACACCGGCTAGGTAGAAAAATTTATTTTGTCATTTTGATAATGTCAATATCGATTAGCTTAGTTGGTCGCGATATTGGTTAGTATAATACCCTACAAAATTAAACATTCCAAAACAGATACTCGAGATATTCGTATAGGTATACCTATCTATGAAGGTATTTAGTACATTTTTGCATTGTAAGTAAATGATACGTATTGTGGACCGTTCACGCAAAAAGCTAATAGCATGGACTGTTCACGCATAATGCTAATAGCATGGAACGTTCACGCATAATGCTAATAACATGGACCGTTCACGCATAATGCTAATAGCATGGACTGAGTGGAAGGATAAGTTTCGAGATTCTAAGCCATTTGTCTCCACAATATACCATACCGACACCAATGCACTTGGCAGATCAGTTACCCTATACGCGCGTCAGTAATAATAATGGATTACTTTGGTTGGATTCGGAATTCACAGGGGTGACACGGTTGTAATTCTTGGAAGCTGTGTTGGTCTCAATATGGGAGCTTGGATGAACTACCAATTGGGCATTGTTCGTGGTCCAGCACTGGAACCTCCGTATGCTGTACTATGGCCGTCCCTCACAGTGCTAGGACTCTGCTTTCTTCGCCTTTTCTTGGGTCTCATTGTGGTCTACACGACAAAGGTCATTCTCAAATCCTCTGCCATGTTCGCACTACCAGGACTTCTTCGTAGCAAGACCATGTCATATGTTGTAAGTACCTGAAATAGTCACCACCTGGAATTTCAAAATAGTTTCACCGGTTTCCGGTGACCAATTGTTTCCAACTTTTTTGACCTTTGATTTAATTTTGTATCAATTTCAGTCAAATGCTACTAGGAAAGACGTGATTGTTGAGCTAAGCTACAAGTTCATAACGGTGAGTCTTGTTCAACTTTTTCAAAATTCATTTTTTATGATTTTTCCTAATTCGTTTGATTCACCATTTCACAGTACTCTTCAGTAAGTTTCAACGTCGTGTTTCTCTCTCCCGTACTCTTTCGGTTCCTTGGAATTGAGCGTCCTACTTTTCATACAGAAGTTTGAAGGCTTTACCCGTTTTAAATCAAATCACATATTTACAATTTTACAAAATGCATTTACACCCGGTGACCGGCTCAGCAAATTGTTAAACACGTCGCGAGCACATATCATGAATATGCAGAGAAAAATAACTTCAATCACTTCAAGAAAAATCCTGAAGAGCTAATTATAGAAAAAATCGGTAAAACTGAATGTTATAGGTACCTAGCCTTTACGTTATGAACGAGTATTTATTTTTGAGCTTTCTCGAAATGACTTCAATCAATTATATTGATCACTATTTTTCTTTGATTCAACGTCAACTTCTTTCAGGCTTTAGGCAATACACTTCGTTGATCGACAGACAGATACCCGGTGTATTTTATAAGACTGCATTTGTTAGCATTTCTCTCGTAAGCAAGCACAAACTCCTACAAGTAATATGTACATACCTAATTAGAATAGTCCGTAAATTACCGTATTGAGACACTACCTGTATTTACAGCATTTTGCAATTAGACTGTAGCAATATCTGTTGTAGACAAAATTATACCACGGAATCAAAGGGTACAGCATTTAATTTTTTAAAACTACACCTAGTAGTTTATTCTCTGTCTACTACTTAATTATATCATATCTCGGTAGCGTCTTGGCCTGTAATGCGTGTGATGTGACCTACCGATTAAATAACTGTTATTTCGGTACTTCAGCACCGTAGCCTGCCCGTTCACATTATTCCTAAAGCTCGTTACCATTAAAATATACAGGGTAGAGTGTAGGGGTCACATGGTAATTCACGGAATATGAGATAATTATGTTATACCTATGTTACCCCAAAGGTCACGTCACAATATACTAGTGTGGAGTGTCCCACTCACGTTCACCGTAAGTACCACGTTTGAGTGATTAATTTATCTAGAGCTCTGATAAGTTGAGGGAGCGTAATTGTATTTCTTCGGTAGCCTTAATTTAAATGAGTGACTGTGATTGCATCCTGCATTGTAACCGTACCAATTGTAACTTACGTACAGTTAGTTGAAGTTAAACATATTCAAGCTTTGATCACGTTATCTGTATGTGAATGTACAATGAAAATCAAATAAAAATGGTTTATTACCAACCAAACCAGTCCTAATTCCTACGCGGCTGCCAAATCGAAAAACGTCATTTATTTCGAACGAAATGCCCAATTGTTATGATTGATTATGGCCAACACACGTCTTCTAACTAAAATGTGACCCGCGCAATAGCAAGGATAGCTAAAGGCCTGTTTACATTGACTATTCCGAATTCCAACCGGATTTTGGCCATAAGATTAACATAGGTAGTCATTACTGCTCATAAATCGTGCACAAACGTTAGCTACTTTATTGAAATTTCTACTGTTGAGTTTTGACAGTATGTATAGTGTATTGGAATTATGAAAACTAGTGGGTATTAATTGATTATTCGCTCACTAGATTTACACTTATTTCATTCGGATAAAATTTTGGCCATAAGATTAACATAGGTAGTCATTACTGCTTAAAATTCTTACACAACCGTTAGCTACTTTGTTGCTACTGTCGAGTTTTAACAGTTGACAGTATAGTGTATTGGAATTATGAAAACTAATTGGTATTAATTGATTATGCGCTCACCAGAATTACACTCTATTTCGTACGGATGCAATTCTATGATTCCCCAATTGACGGTACTTTTTACTGAGCATCTGCTGTATCCATCGGGATCGAGCTCGACCCACTCCTAACAGTGCACACAGGGTACAATGCTTCCACTTCAGCGTCATCCAAACCTTCCAGAGAGCTGGGAGCGCTAGAGCTACGGTGTGTTTCTCGACAGATGTCTAAAAAAATATATATATTGCACAGGTATAAGAAAAATAAGCTTAATTCGCGAAAGCATATACCCATGCATGTAATACAGCAAAATAATCAAGTAGGTACCTTCAAGTGACATGCTTAGTCTGTTCCTGACAAAATCTAGTGAAATTCCTGATAATTCCACTCTCTCGGCCAAATGCTCCAAGTATGCGTCAACGTGGTTCAGAAGCTCCTGTTTAATTGTACATTGCTCCGGCTGTGTTGGAACATCTTCCGGAACAGGTGATACCGGCTGTAGGCAATAATTACAAAACCATTAGCTATTGAACGGCTTTAGATGCATGCCAAAAATTGTACTGTTGATCCAACACTTACGTTAGAATCATTATGCTCAAACTCCAATTGCCAGGAACCCGCAGCATCAGCATCATTCTCGTTTTGTAACTCGGATTCGGAATCCTCAGACACTGGCTCATCTTTCACAAAGATTCCACGGCTGCCCCGTTCGACAGTGGCAGTACTTAAAATTACTGGGACTTGAACCCACGGTTCCTCAGGATCTTCACCAGCGGAATCGGTGTTCGTATTCTCTTCTTGTTCTTGTTCAATGGACACTGGTTGTTCCAATTTTTCCTCCGATTCTATTTCTTGATCTCCAGCGGTCGTCACCGAATAATTGACTTCGTAAGGCCTGTTGTTCCGTAGAATTACGTTGATATCGCCGCTAACCAAACATGTGTTGGGTAAAGCACTGTTTGAAAACCCCACGACGGTCTCTGGTGGAAATTCATACGAATATGGACTCACAGTGAAGTCAAGAGATCTGCGTGCCGGCAACTTGGATGCGAAAGTTTGCGTCGGTTGGTTACGCGGTTCAGACTTTACATTCACGATCGTGAAAGGCAATGGAGATTCATTATCGGCAACTGTTGCTGTTGTGACCTTATCAGTATCAGGTTTTTCCAACTTTATCTTGGTTGGGGTTATGGTGTACGGTTTCTCGATTTTGATTCGATGATTTGATGTAGGAAGCGGCCATTCAGAATCTTGCGATTCGTCCGATGAGTCGGAATCCAATAGAGACGGTGAAAGACGACAGGAGAAGGAACCAGAAGGAGGAACAGCATATGGAGGAGCTTCAAATGTTTTCTGGGTTCCAGCAATTTCTTCAATCGGCTCGAGTTTGACATTATATATGCCAGATGTTGATGCGTTTTTCTCCAGCTTGATCTTAACTGGGGGTCCTGTTTGAATTGAGGTTTGTTGAGTCTCCATTTCATTCAGAGACCAGTTCGGAAGACGATTAGTGCGAAAATCAGGGTAAAGCGTCCTTGTAGAGTTGTGAGCCCAGGGAGAAACGTTCTGAAATTGACCATGACCCGCGTCAGCAACGACTTTTGGCTTCGCTTCAGCACCTGGACTTCTTTTAATTTCTGCAGCAGCATTAGCTTTTTTGATTTCAGCTGCGGTTCCAGAACTAGTAATCTGTGCAGGTGTATTTTTCTGCTTTGCTGGCATTTCATCGTCCTCAACTTCGTCCTCAACTTCGTCCCAATCGCCGAATAGGTCCATAGGGTTTTTTTTCTTGGGAGCAGATTCTTTGTCATCTTCGTTATTCGACTGAAGTTTTCTGAGCTTCCGGGCTTTCATCACTTCTGAAGGTGGTATGACGGTACGAGGTCCTAAGATACTTTCAGGATCCATAAAATTAATGGCTGCACTCCTTCTCTTATTCGTTCCAGGCACATAACTGGAAATAAATGATTTTCAAACTATTGAACTTTATACGATTTAAGCAGATTTTCTGGATTTGCAACCATTAGGTTAGATAATGCCCTTACCCAAGGTCAACGGGTACTGTTCTTCTCGATATAAGCGGAAGCGTCTAAAAACATTCAATATTCATATGAAAATTCGATTTTATATCAACAACTGAACAATGGGTTTCAATCCAAAGCCCAAACCCGTAATGTTATTTACCAGGTTTCGCTGGAATTCGCGCATCTTCTCTTGTCTCTCAGTCATGAATCCAGACTTGGCTGGTAAAAGTCCATATGACCGCTGTCCTGGGTTGCAATGCTGAATATCCTGTCAAAACGCATAGTGATTCTAAATTACATGAATTTCAAAAAAGACAATTGCCACACGCTACACATGAAATCTATGGTATGGATATCGTCGAACTTGACTTTCAGGAAAGCGGCGATGCGCAACCAAAACTAATACTAACTGGTATAATGGCGTCATTTGAGGGTCTCATCTCATCATCGGTGAGATTTGAGATTTCATTTCGTGTAAATCATTGAATGGCGATTATCATATCAGTATACCCAAAAGCTTAGAATCTGCTGCGGTAAGTATTCGTATAACCTGAACTAACCACATGAAACGTCATAAGTACGTGGATATTCCAATTCTGAAGTTAGATTACAAAGCTGAAAGTAGGTGATTTTGTGTTGGATTAAGACATCTCAGCAGGATCATACATATATAGCAGGTGTGCCATCTTTTTATGAGTCATGAGTAAGTAAGCAAGAGGTAAATATTAAATATGACAGAAATACCGCACACCGCAACTTACGTGTTGAGAATAGCCCGGCCATCCCGACATTCCAGCCATCTCCAATTTGATTTTCTGAAAATATGCAATGGAATTTAATATTTAATCCCGATTAGGATTTTGACGGACTACGGATGGAGTGGATTTATAGAGTCGACTGCTCCACAAACTTGATTTAATTTATTTGCTAGCTTTGTAAATATAAAATGACGGAGTTCTACCGGTGGCGGTGGAGCTGGTCCCAATAATGGTTTCGGCCGCTCATTCATGCTCTTGCTGGGTCCAGGACGAGAATCCGTCGTCCACGGCAGTGTCCCTGTAGAACCATTTTCCGGTTCGTCGTCTCCACGTTTATCACGCTGACCCCTGACCCAGTCGTTGTCATCCATGTCGAAATCCAGCTTCCGAAACACACTGGTGACTGGTCGAAAGAACAACTACTGTCAACTGTTCCAAATGCTGTTGCTTTTTGGAGCTTTTTTTACTCCGCACACGCTGCTCTTCTCTACTGTCAACTGTTATTTAACTTTTCTACATATTTTGTAGTTTCTAATTTTAATTTCAGATTATCAAGGGAAAAAAGAATCTATAGCTAGTAGCTAGGGCAGAGGCAGACAAAAGAATGAAAAATGGAAGTCAGAAGTGAAGCATGGTCGTGGAATGAAAAGTAAAACTGCCGATAGGGACGCTGCTGCTGCAGTTCCGAAAGAACGAACGCGTGCGTGTGTGTGTGTGGTCCTTTCTTGTGGGGTGCGCAGTTGGTAGTGCAGTGCCAAATGGGCCATGGAAGTTGGAATCGTTATCTCTGGTTTCTTATCAATCTCTTAGAGTATAGATACAGGCACTGGTGTACGCCAAGCCAAGTGCACGCCAAGTGCCTAGTATCTAAACTCTAAAATCAATCTGTAATCTGTATAAGGTAATAAGGTAAACGTCTTAAGATTATGAACTATGACCATGGACTTAAAAGACTTACAACTTTATGGCTATGAATGACGCTTGAGCTTGACGCTTGTCGGATGAACTTTTGAAATTATTTAGTATTTTTTAAAACAATAATGAATGGCTTGCATTCGTTTCGGATTTTCGGATCTATCTCATCGTAGCTCAAGCTATAACTTAAGTATCTCAAGATCTGTCATCTTATTAGACACAAACACAAAGGGTCAACTGGAATAACCCCTGCCGTCGCGGTTTTAGATGTGAAAAGCGTTGTATAACTCGCGTAGCAAAACCGTTGCGCGACGAAAAAGTTGTGAGGTGCTCATTAGCTCCGCGCGATTAAAAAGATCTTATGAAGCATAAAAGCTATGCCAAAAACCTCATTTAAAACTTAATAATATCCTAAATTACAATAATTATATCCAGCTAGCATGTAATTAGCATGATTTCAAAAGGGAAATAAATAAACGTGCCATGAGAAAATAGAATCTGCCATGAAAAAGAAGACTTGTGCAATAAGTCTGCATATGGCAGTAAATTTGATTTTAGTCAGGTTAGGTTAGGGTTAAACGTTAGAGGACAAGATTGATCCGTTCTACAGATTAGGTTAGATTTTTGAAACACCCAAAATGACCAACAACTAACCTAACCTTTGGAGTTATAGACCGATTTTACTTATTGTAGCATTCCATTTCCTATTGTGAAAGTCTTCTTTTTTATGACATATATTCTATTTTTTCATGGCATCAAAAAATGCCACCATTTCAAAACAGAATTTAAGGTTGTACTCTGCTTTCGAACCCTAAAAAAACAGGTAGAACGGTCTTCTACAAATGACACTTATGTTAATCACGATTAGTGGAAGATAATGTTTGCCTATGACAAAATACATTACAATGGATATACAACGATTTTGACCTTATTTGTATACGCAAATATTCAACCCGGGAAATTGAGAGCAAAGCCAAGGGGTCCCTGTTTATGTCAACAAAGAAGTTTATCTGTTGTGACGTGTATTTGTATTTTAGTTGGAATACATAATTACAATCTATGAGATGGCGGCGGTTTGCCTCGAGAGGAATAGGAGTCGGTAACTTGAGCAGATTCTTACATTGGGAAAATAACTATGGTATTACATTACAAGTTACAGAAGAAACAAGCATATCTGCCTAAAATCTAAATGTTTAGATTTCAATTAGTTGGACAGGAATTACCAGGAATCAATTTTCATGATTGATAAGGATAAAGCGGATTTGGTCAACGCGTGGGTACTAAATCTTGCTCGCAGCGCGTTTTATCTGCTCGCAATTGCCGGGAGTTCTGATAAAACACAATGGAACCTCTCAGTTTTCGATTATTCGGTCTTCGCTTCGTTTGGCTTCAGTTTTTAAAAACTTTCGTTATTCATTAGGTATTTCATACGTTCAACGTTACAAACAAGTTTTTCAACTTTAATCAATTCAATAATTAATCAGTTAATTAAGCTTCCAATTTTCTACCTGGGAGTTTTGGGTGACACCAGATAAGTATGTATATTGTTCATTGTTTGATTTATTTCTGCATACTGCATACAGCATATGAAAATGTACATATCTCTGTACGCGTAATCTCAACAGTTGACAGACAGTTGATGGTTGACAGTTAGTTTAGTGTCAAGTGTACGCGGCTACTGTGTATACTCCGAGGCTGCGGTCATACCAGTGACCAGAGACACCAGAAAGGTTAACTATATGTTTTAGTTTATGTACAAGGAAGGTTGAAAGCCAAAAGCTTTAAAATCGGTTGAGAAATGGCTTAGGAATACCAATTTTTAATGTGCTCTATTGGTATTAACATGTCTTGTTTCATTTATAATAGTCTGTAGAACATGGCTATGAAGACTCAAGCCGACGACTTATGGGACTGTCAGATTCGTTCCGACGGTCGTGCACCAGAACATCTTCGTCAAATTGAGTGTGAAATGGGAATATTCCATCCTCAAGCTAGTGGAAGTGCCTCATTCAGAATTGGGAATACAAAAGTCTTTGCAGCCGTCTATGGGCCTCATGAGGTGGGTTTGTTTTACGCTGTGGCAAACAATACTTCTCGTGACGACCTAGTTATGACTTCTTAATTATATTATACTTCCAGACTCGTTCCGCTCAACGGAAGTCACAGAACCCGGACAAAATGACCATTAATGTTGAGTACAGTTCAGCCTGCTTTGCCGCAAACGAACGGAAAAAGTCGACCAAGAATGATCGGAAGTCCATGGAAGTCTCGGCTAGTTTACAGAACCTCATTGACAACATTGTTGTTCAAGACACATTTCCGGGTTCTCAGGTGGATGTGTATGTGGAATTAATTCAGGATGATGGAGGAAGTTATGCTGCCAGTACGAATTGTTAAGTTTAATTAAACATGCGTGGTCTTAGTAGGTACTTAATAGTTATTTTAGTGAATATATATCTTATTTTATTTATACTAGGTATAAATGCCACAACTCTGGCACTTGTGGATGCTGGAATTCCTATCCGTGACTACGTCGTTGCCTGCACAGCCACTCTGAACCATGCAGTAGCAATGATTGATATCAACTCAGTTGAACGAGGTTCGGGTTGTCCAGAGCTCACGGTCGGGATTCTGCCTTCTGACAACCAAATTATTGTTTTGGAACAGTCACATCTTCTCCAACTCCTGTATTTGGATGACGTTATTCGAGTTGCTGTTGAGGGATGCAAGAAGATTCATGCTATTCTCGAAACAGCTGTACGGACAAAGTTTGATCGGTCACGGGATTTCAAGGACTAGGTATACTTACTTACAGTGTGTACCAGGTTCATTCTTTTTCTACATTCAACATTGATTTTGCTTATGTCCAGAATATAGCACTTGTTTTAATAAATTAATCACACGAGGTACAACATATTATGGATTAAATTATGAAAGAATCATGGGTACTACTGACTACTGACTCTATTGTCTGTCGCAGCAGACCTATTCGCATTCGCTACGATGCCAAATGCGTTCATTGTAGATACATAGCATCATAGCACTCGAATTTCATTTAGATTCTTTTTGATTTTATTATACCCTTGATAAATACAAAAAAGTATAGCTGATTGATTGATTATAAGCATACAGCAATTTAGTATTTTTGGTAATAACACTTCTTGTTCAATATCGAACATAAATTCCGAACAGTAAGTAACCACCACTTGAACTCATATTAATTTCTGGATGTGTTCTTTCTGTTTCTACCTGAATATTCCGGAACCAGTTTTCAACCAAATTAACGTTGACTCCAAGATTGGATTCCTTCAGCCAGGCATAGCAATCTTCCAATGGCTACAATTGCAATTAGAACAAAAAAGATTTACAATTAGCAAGTAGGTACAGAAATTATCGCCTTGTTAATGCATTTACTAGTCGTACTATACTATACAGCAAGTGCTTACCTCAGGATATTGACAAAAGACCACAAAGGGGGCAGAGGAAGCCAGACGCGGGAGTAGATTCTGTAAAATACTCAGAGGATGTTCTTTGGAGCAAATTATAAGCCCATCAAACTTGGTGGAATTGAACACAAGGATGGATTTTTCATTGTCAGCTCGACTAACTGAACCGAATTTACTAACTGGATTCTTATCGGAAGGTTGTTCTCCGATTTTAGCTTTCTTAGCTTCAGGCTCTTCAGAATTGGGCTCTTCATTCGCCGTGGATTTGGCAGGTAGTGAGGGTCGGGTCATGTAGAACACGTCAAGGGTTTGCAGGGATTCCAATTCTTCACTTGTTAAATTTAAGTAGAAAAGTGCTTGTCTGTAATCAGTAACGATATGAGCATAAAGTAAACTAAACGTGAATCATCGAGTTAAATAGGTTAGTTAATGGGTGGTATTTAATGCGGCACTGAGAATAATGAATTGGCACTGAAAATAATGAATTGACACTGAGAATCATGAACTGGCACTAGGTTTTAATCAAGCAAAGTCAG
>JAQFYT010001636.1:0-15621 GCA_034694925.1 Ceratophysella denticulata
TAATGTGTTATGTGCAAGGCATCAAAATACCTGTAGTAAATACCTGTAGTGGGATACTTTTGGAAAATAATTATCTGTGACGAACGGACACATTTTCAAATATTCCTCGTATGACTGTTAATGTGTTATGTACAAGGCATCAAAATACCTGTAGTGGGATACTTTTGAAAAATATTATCTGTGACGAACGGACATATCTTTAAATATCCCTCATATGACTGGTATTGTGTTATGTGCAAGGCATCAAAATACTTGTAAATGGTATATGGCCATTTATTGGAAAATATTATCTGTGACGAACGGACAAATTTTCAAATATCCCTCATACGACTGTTAATGTTTAAATTGCAATGCATCAAAATACCTGTAGTAAATACCAGTAGTGGGATAATTTTGCAAAATAATTATCTGTGACGAACGGACAAATTTTCAAATATCCCTCGTATGACTGTTAATGTGTAAATTGCAAGGCATCAAAATACCTGTAGTAAATACAAGTAGTGGGATAATTTTGGAAAATAATTATCTGTGACGAACGGACACATTTTCAAATATCCCTCGTATGACTGTTAATGTGTAAATTGCAAGGCATCAAAATACCTGCAATAAATACCAGTAGTGGGATAATTTTGGAAAATAATTATCTGTGACGAACGGACGCTTTTAATGGTGGTGAGTCCTATAAACTGACCTCACTACGTTCGGCCAGAATAAAAGCAAATAACACATGTAAGAAGCTGTACATGCAATATAACTAGGGATTATAAGTGTGAATTTTATAATACATATTTCGAAAATAATTAATATAGTATTTGCCGGGGTTCGGTCGTAACTTCTTGCAGAGGTATAGTATCTCGAACACTGGAGAAAGTGGGCTGGGAGAAAGTGGGATGAGGTAGGAAGTATTTCCTCCTCGTTCCTGTGTAGCAAGTGGAAGAAATAGGGGCTGACTGGGCTCTTAATGATCTTCTCAATTGGGAAGAGGCGTAATAAGGAGGCTTCTGCTTCACACGACGTACTTCCGCTCTCCTAACACGCTTCTCTGCTTTCACTTGACAGGAGTCTGTCGACGGGTGATGGGACAGGCGTCATGCCGGACAGGACCGAGCTCCCCATTAAACCCAAACCGCTCTTCCTGAAGACGGATCGAGAGGCGTCCAACAACGCCGCTGCGGTAGTCGACAAGGAGGCGAATGGAAATGGACCCACGACTAACAACAAGGTACATGTCAAGGTTCTAATTACAACCCTTCCTCCCAATTACACGCCGGCTTCAAAAATGAAATCCAGCCTCCAGAGTTTACTTTTGTAATGAGGCTGAAAGGAAAAGTGTAAACAGGATATCAAACTACAAAGCAGGACCACAGAGTTGGAGAATTGGTGAAAGTACAACGTTCACTTTGAACTTTTACTCTATTCTTTGTAGTTAACACCGCTACAAACTGGTTTATCTCACTCTCCCATTAATTCCCAGCAGGGTTTCCGTTTACCAGACCTCGTGGGGAGGTAATTCCTGGAATTACGTGATCAAATTGGGGGAAATAATCGACATTTAATTATTGGCTGTGGCAGGTGTTGGATGTAGATGATAAATGCGTAAACTCGGTTTAATCTGAAAGTTTCCTTTATCAGGTTCGAGTATCGATGAACCGGAGAATCGAAATGCCACCTGCCTTTCTGTTCCCAGAGAGTGATCCACCACCCTCAGACCTGGTTCCTGAAATTTCGTCCACGTCCACGCCCGTTCCGGGCAGCACCCATGAGCTGGGGAATGGGACAGGGTCCAGATCCTCCTATTCCTCGGCAGGGTCCCAGGACCAGGTGGACGCCTCTCCGCTCCATCCTAACTATCAGCCGAAACCCAGCATTCTTCCGCCCGTGGAAGAGTACACGCTTCCGGACCTCTTTCCCCAGCCGCCGCTCATGAGCAACCTGGCCAAGGACAAGGAGCCCAGCAACTCCCTTCCGTCCACCCCGCCCTACGCCACACATCCCGCGAATCATGCCCTCAATCACCACAACAACAATACCAAGTACTACCACCCCCAGGAACAGCTCACGGACGGAATAGCCAACAATAACTACAGTCAGCATCAACAGCTGGCCTTCAGTGGTGGTGACCTTGCTAGTCCGCATTCCAATTCCAGCAGTTCGAAAAATAACAATACTGAAATGGGATTGACCTTGAATGGGCATCTGGAAAAAAGCCATATCACTTCGATGAGTACTCAGATGGGGAATCGGTACAGCCCGTCCACGGCCTCACAGGACGAGCAACTAAATGCCTTCAACCAGCCAGAGCCTTACGGTAAAAAATTGAAAATACAATCGAATGCCTATTTAGTTAGCGGAGGCGGAAATTAACAGTTTTATATGTAAAAAACATAATGTATTTGATACGAACAAGAATAAGAGGATATTAGTCCCACACTGCGACATGCGGCGCTTCTCATAACGGCAACTAATGTCGAACCGCTGGTACTACAATTAGTCCAGGATTTTTGTTAGTTCTGGTTAGGTTAGGTTCAGTTTATTCAAGTGACCTGCAACAAACAACGACGTAACTTCCTTTCTTACTATATATGGTTTTTGCGGTTATGAAACTTAGCAGAATAAGAACGTCAGTTGTTTGTAACCCATACGTAAGTATGTTATATAGAAGTACAAGTTCAAATGCTTTAAACGACTAAATTACGTATACGAACTAGAATTTTTCCCCTGAATAACTCCGTAATCCAATCCAAGTTATGAAATTACAGTGATAAGCTATAATAATCGTATTGAACACTTAACAAGCAACACATTTCTTACTTCGTTTTGGATTTTCCTGGAGTATTTACGATTTATAGTTTAATACCGTGGACAGTATTATTTTTCAAGATGGACGAAATTATTAATATTGTTAAAATGGTTTCGATAGAGGCTGGAAATGAAAACAAGAGTCCAAGCGTTGAGCAGAATTCGGTGAGAGAGGAGAGTAGCGGGTGCAGCAGTAGCACGATGAGTACTACTCCGTCATTCGAAGTCAATGGCGGTGGCGGTGGAGGGTCTGGATCCATGTCTGGAGTTGTCAGGCGTGTCAAGAAAGGGAACTTGAAGTCAAGCACTAAGGTAAGCGATTCCCCTTCCTGCCACAACAACAGGAATAGAATGAACCTCAACCATATTTCAAACACCTTTTGATTCTATTGAATTTCCGTCCGCCCCATTTGTAATTTAATTAATGATTTCCCCTGTCCCCCTATAAACCCTGCCTCAAGACGGCTGCCTATGCACGCCAGCCAGGTCCTAGACTCCATTTGCATTTAGATTATTTCAGTCTTCCTCTGTAAGAATACTAATTGGAGTCAGGGTATTTTATTGCTCTGACCTTCATGCCTCCTATATCTCATGGTCCGTTGGGTTTCGACAAATTGGGCGTCAAATCCAACATTTGGGTCAACTATTGTAGATATAGATATTGATAATCAAATTTGAACCTTTAGTTAATATTTCAAATTCTGTGGATATATCGGACATTTCGTGACGTTTGTTGTAATAGAGTTCTTTTGTTATTCAGGCGCTTTAGTTAATATACAATAAGATCATTATTTGCAGAAGCTTTTATAAATAGTCCAGGTTGACGTCAATATCGACGATAGATACTTTTTCGTAATGAAAATCGATACCCGTTTTTTAAGTCCCAAATTGATGAGGTAAAATTGACACCAAGTTAATTCGAGAAAATCTATTCCGCGGTTCCAGGAACAGGGGTCAAATGGCGGACGCCGCGTGAGTTTTGATCCCCTGGCTTTGCTCCTGGATGCCTCGCTGGAAGGTGAGCTGGAGCTGGTGATGAAGACGGCGGGGGAAGTGGGAAACCCATCTGCCGCCAACGATGAGGGCATCACAGCACTCCACAACGCCATTTGTGCGGGACATGCTGAGGTAGTCCGGTTCCTGGTCGAGTTTGGCTGTGATGTCAACGCTCAGGATAGTGATGGATGGTAAGGTGGAAGGATTGGATGTCTCCATAGTGAGAGTGACAGTATCTACTAAATGGGATTTCTTTTTCTAGGACACCTCTCCATTGTGCAGCCTCCTGTAACAATGTGGGCATGGTCAAGTTCCTGGTCGAACGCGGAGCTTGTATTTTTGCAACGACATTGAGTGATCATGAAACGGCGGCTGAGAAGTGTGAAGAGGACGAAGACGGCTTTGGTCCCTGCTCCGAATATCTCTACAGTAAGATCTCTTATGTACTTTTCAACATCATACATTATTGTCCAGACTTATAGACGTTTTCTTATCTACTTTCGTACTCGTGTTTGGAGAAAAAATCAGAATTGAAATCTGTTTGACCGGTCAATCACTGTCTGAGAAAAGCGTAGAAAAGTGAAGGCATTCCGCCGATGACACTCATTGTTATCAATAGCCTGTCCTTCGATTTATCTACAACGAAAATTTTCCTTAATATTTGTTTCATTAGACAAGCGTGGGCGAGCGGCCGTAGGCGTAGAGTGAGCTATGAGGTAAAGTGCGAATCGAAGCATATTTGATGGTACTTGGGTTCACCGGTTTGACGGTATGTGGGCCCGTTGTGCCTACATTGTGGTTTGGCGTTGAGGCGTGTGGAAGAATGATACGAGTGCGTACGAAGACCCTGTATCACGGACGATTAGTTTGCAATATGCATGATCCCTTGAAGAACTAGGAGCTGAACACTCAACTCACTCTTTTATCATTCAGTCAAGTCTAGGCTGCTCTTTCTCCGCTTTCTCCTCGAGAGAAAATAATGCGATTCTTTGAAGCGTAGCCATAGACTTTGCATACGAGTCTCTGAGCATCTTCGCGCAGTGCACCCTGTTTCTGTGCGAAGAGCTTTATGTCTAGATCTTGATTTCCTTGATTTAATAAAAGTAGGTTGTATTCATCAGCACGTTGCTCTGACATTCAAAATCGCTCACTTGATTAGAAAGTTCCATTTGAAGGATTGAGATCGTCTATCTAGGATTTTCTCGCAATTATTTGTATCTGTATGCACAGTGCTAAGTAATGAAATCGATTCGACGAATAAAACAGCTTGACATCTATTTAATTGTTTTCTGATTCTCACTCAATATTTATTCACGAGGGATTTTGACTAATACTGTTTCTTCACTTACGACAGGCATTCAGGAGAAACTGGGTATCATCAACGGTGGAGTCGTCTACACAGTCTTTGACTACGATCAACAAAATCCAGATGAACTCAATTTCCAGGAAGGAGACCGTCTCACTATTTTACGAAAAGGAGATGAATTTGAACGGGAGTGGTGGTGGGCTGGGCTCGACAATGAAAAACAAGGATATGTTCCGCGTAATCTGCTTGGAGTACGTTATTTTTCGTATAAATAATTTTCTAAACCAATTACTGCTTATGAACTTGATCATCAGGATTTTGAAACATATACCTGGAATTAATATTTATGTTTTTCTTTCAAATTACAGCTCTACCCACGAGTGGCACCTCAGAAGCGGATCCCGGACGACAGTTAGCCGAATCGCCCGATGTTCATGTATTTGATTACGGAGTCTCGGCAGCTATCTCTAATCCAAACACCACCTGTTTCTAATCTAAGTACCGACACTTTTCTTCTGTTGAACAATATATAGTTTTTGAATGTATTAGTCCATCATACTGTGGAAATAGATTCTATATCTGTACTGGGTAGCTACTTATTATAGTGCCCCTGTGCTACTCGAATACATCTGGTTTATTAGTCCGACTCTTATTAGTATCATAGTAATATTAGACCACAAGGGTGCATTGACCGCAAAAAGAAGGACACGAAAGTCGATGAGTCGGAATATTTTCTAAATTATATCCCAATTGAGCGAGACTCAATAACTGTTCATTCAACTTGGCCTTACAATTTAATAATTCCACGTATACCGGTCGGCCCAATAAATTCTCGCTCATCATGAGTTGAGGCAGATATATTATGGATTTGATTCAGTTTTTCTTGCGGGTACGTCGACATGTAAAGCCTAAAAGTCAAGTCTAAAAGATGTAGTTCAAAGTACCTACCTAGCTTTCCCTCAAGTGAGAACTACACATTGGTAAATGCGAAATATCCACTTTTCTCCTCAACGATTGAGTATACAAAACAATAATTCTTTATTTCGAACAATGCTATTATAATTCAATTCACATTTAACAAAAATTAACACCTATTAGTTACTCGGTTATTTCACAACTTCAGTGGTCCGAATTCCTTGACAAAAAGAGGAAGTCGTATCAGTCTGTGAGATTTCTTCGAAGAATATAGTTTATATTATTAAATGAAATCAATAATTTGTTTCTAATGCTTGTGTAAAAATCTGATGGAAGAAGAAATCAAAATGTGATATTAAATAGACAAGCGTTTATCATTACTCCAGTTGTTTAATTAATTAACACACCAGTACGTAAAAAACAAACATTATGAATGTGTGATTATGAGATGGAAAGAGCATTATTATATCTACCTATATGTACTATGGAAGGAGTATACACATGATACAATATAATTAATTATCAAATAAATAACATTGAAAATATTCTAAACTATCGATTGCGATACTATAATGGAATCCTTAATTTACTATTAACATTTATATTCTATATTGAACAACAAATAGCCGTAGAGATTAGAGAGGCACCGTTGCGGCAGTCGGTATTATACTCTATTCGCATTATTGAAGCTGTTAATATAATTTCTGTGGCGAGCGCTAAGTATTTCTACATATTTAGTTCGAGATCGCTTGGAACAACCTAAGGCAGGAAATTATCGAGAACTTCAGTTCATATCATTTAAATATGTCGTTTGCGATGTTCTGGGTCGTGTGTCGAGTTGAAGTCGACGTGACAGAAGGCACGCTCTACATCAGGCAAAGATTCTAATTTCTCTTGCAGTCTTTCTCCAATGTCGTGTGACACTCGAAGTGTTGTTTCCGGCGGAAGGACGATATCCACTTCTGCAACCAGATTATTTCCAGCGTGATACACTTTGCACGTGTCCACCTGGAGAATTCGAGGATCGTGCGTCATAGCCAGGTAGGTCACTCTCGTGATTACGGACGGATCTGCACACTTTCCAGCAACAAGCCGCCCATGTTCCAGTACCAATTTCGTGTACGAAACGAGTATAAGCAGTGCTATCACAAGAGCTCCGATCGGATCAATGTACGGATTCACATATTCACCCAAAAATCCCAAAAGGAGTCCAAACGTATTGACACATAAATCATTCCGACAATCCGCCGCAATCACTGCCGCTGTCGGATCCGGAAATAATCGACGACAGTACAGTAATATACAGAATTTGGTTGCAATTGCAATCGCTACGAAGACAACGGTTATAATGCCAAGGTCGGGTTTATCTGGCGTGCCGAAAAGGCTCTGTATAATTTGGATGATGAGTTGTAGCGAAAGCGTCGCCATGAGGGTTCCGAAAACAATTAGGCCCACAGTTTCGAAACGCCCTCTCCCTGTTGGATAACGGTAAAATTCCTTCTTTCCAGCTATCCAGCTTGTTATTAGCAGGATTGCGGAGCTTAGAACGTCCATAAATGCATCTGCTGCAGTGGCGAATAGACCGAATGATCCAGAGAGCATTGCGGCTGTAATTTGTAGGCCCAATAGTACAACGTTACATGTTAATGCCAGGTAAATGGCGACTTTCACTTGAAACGCATGCTCCTCTTCTGCTACATGGGAATCTTCAATTGGAGCAAGCAACTCATCAATTAGTTCGTTCTGACGCTGATAAAATCTCATGACTTTCCTGGGTCGCATATCCTTCAACTCTTCTTCAGTTTTCTTTTTTTCAAAAAGACAAAGGGGATCTGAATCTGTTTCTGAAAACTGAGCCATGTTTAGCTTGACATACTCGTCAGACTTGATGGACTCCGTGGAAACACTGTCTAATGCATGGCGAGAGGTTCTACTCGAAGCATTCGCATTTGTTGGTGATGCAAGTTCTCCATTTGCTAGCGGGTCACTTTCAGAATTTCCGCTTTTCAGTCTGAAATACATAAATACATTTAGTACTCTAAGTCTAACTTAATTGTCTACTGTATTGTAACACAAATGATCCAAGTCAACATAAACATACCTATACCTGCTTTGCTCTGTGCTAAATTCCAGCGTATCAAGATCATCCATACTCCCTTTCACGGTAGGTGAGGATGACGTTGAACGAAACATGTCGGGCTTTAGTTAGTGATGCTGTTTGTTCAATTCAATAAAGAAGATGCTCCAAACAGTATATATTTCTAAAGCTCTGTGACAAACCAAAATACAATTTAAATCTTTTCAACTGATTCTGATGTGGGCGTTATCGCCAAAATAGGTATAGGGTTGCGATCTACGATTGCATATGAATAATAACGAAATTGTTTTCTTCCTTTGCAATTTGCAACGCGCACATGCAATACCCACATGCAACACACATATACAATATAATGCATGTTTCAATTTATTTTATTTCTTGCAGTTTGAAGTTAGCAATGGAAATTTCACTTATAGTCATAGCCATCGAGTTACAATTTTGAGATAAGCAAATATAATAAATGATTGAAAAAAAAACAGAATTCCTTACCAGTGCAGTTCAGGAGTCACTCGAATTATATTGTGTTTATTACTGCTTCGAAAGTGAGGTTATGTTTGTGTTATATACTTATCCATGTGGGCGTTTGATTATTTGACTTTTTAGTGCGACTCCGAGAAAATCCGAAGAAAGCCCGACCCCACAGCTATATATACATATAACCTCAACCAGCTTTACTACAAGCCTTACTATGTATTTATATAGGCTTCTAAAACTCTTATACGGGCCCGGCGATTGGCCTAAGTCAATCTTAACGACAATAAAGTTCTTAACCTCGCTCTAGCTCGCTTGTCTCGTATTGCAGTAAACTATGTATAAAATTGTAACCGAGTACACACAAGCAATCAGTACTGTATATCGGGCTACAGTTAACTTGACGGAAACAAACTGAGAGCGACAAGTGTATGCTCAAAGTATTTCCTACTCTAAGCCTATATCCGTAGTCAATTTATCGTAATTCATGGTAAGCATTGGAATAGGAAGAGAAGTCATGACAAACCCAGAATGAACACTAGTTAATCACTAATTGTAAATTTAAATAAGAATAACTGCGTGATGGCTACTAAAAATATTTACAATGAACAATTGATTGCGCTAACCTTGTTGAAAGGAACAACATATTAATGCTCGAAACATTGTTGATACGCAAAGAACCGTGATGCTATTTGTAATACTTTTGTAGAGTCAAAGGATAGCTATTTACGCTTTATGATAATTCAAAACATGATTTGTCATGCACTCGTACTATTTTATTGATACAGTCATAAGACAAATATTGGCTAAATGTTAGTAACGACGGCGGCAGCTGGGTTGGGTTTGCATGGGTATGTATATACTATGCGTAAGTTGTTTGGGTGTTTGTACTGTGGATGAATGTACAAGTGATACATAATTATATTGTACATATGTAGTTATTTTACTCGGAGTGGATGTTAGCATGTCTCGAAAAGTCTTGCGTCAGTATTTACTTTTTTTAAGATAGTACGAGACATCATTGAGATTACGATATGCACCAACACGAATAACAAACAACAAAAACTGTAGTACGACACGATGACAAAATAAAACAACAGAATAATCTATTTCTTTGATGATCTTGAACCTATACGAATTGAGGATTTATTTCAAAGTCAACGCGAGTAATGGAATTGTACGAGGTTCAGTATCTTTTGCTTTCTAGTTACACGAAGGCATTGCTTTCATATTGAGATGATTTCCAATTATTATTTTAGAATTGTATAAGACAGAAATTCAGAGCCATTTTCGATGTTCTGGGTGATGAATGGAATCGTGATCACAATGAACAAATGCTCTGTCCACATTAGGCAAGGATTCCAGTTTTTCCTGCAAGCTTTCTCCCAAATCATGAGCCACCTGAAGCATTGTCTCTGGTGGCAAAACAATGTCAACTTCAACAATAAGTTTGGAACCAGCATGATAGGCTCGACAAGTGTCCACTTGAAGAATACTCGGACTATGCGTCATTGCAATATACGTAACCCTTTTCAGGAAAACGGGATCAGCCACTTTCCCCACAATTTGTTGACAATGCTCGAGAACGGTAGAGGACCAGGAATGTAGAATTATAAGGGCGATCAAAATAGCTCCAATGGGATCAAAGAGCGGGTGCACTTTATTTGCTAATATCAGGAGTATTAGTCCACTCGAATTAAAAATCAAGTCATTCCTGTGATCTTGTGCTAAGACTTGAGCACTGGGTGCTTTTATCAATCGACAGTACAGAAATAATGCCAATTTGACTAAGAATGAAGCAGCGATAAAAGAGCCGCTAAGAATTCCAAGGTCCGGGCTTTCAGGTTTACTCAAAAAACTTTCTGCAACATGAGCAATTAGCTGTAGGGAAAGTGTGGCCATGAGTGTACCGAAAATAATAATTCCCACGGCTTCAAATCGCCCTTTACCACTGGGATACAAGTATTCATTCGGCTTGGCGGCTAGCCGGCTCGTTACCAGTAAAATGACGGAACTAAGCAAATCCATGAACGCATCCGCACTCGTGGCAAAGAGTGCAAATGAGCCTGAAAGAATAGTTGCGGCAACCTGGACGAAGAAGATCACCACGTTGGCGCTCACGGATGCGTAGATGGCAAATTTTACTCTGAAATTATGTTTTTCCTCCTTTTCTTCGTCATAATCCTCAATTGGTGCAATGAGCTCATCTATGAGGTCATTCTGATTTTTATAAAAATCAAGAAGCTTCTTTGGTCGGACAAGACTGAGCTCTGCATCACTTTTCTTTCGATCAGTTAGGGAAAATGGATCAGATTCCAATGTGTTCATCTTGATTTCGACGGTTTCAGTAGTCGGGGTTAAGTTGGAGGCCGACGCTCGGTTTCTTAGGCTGGTGCAGTTTAGTTCCGAAATGGCAATACGGGGTTCGACCTCATCTTCTGAAGTATCCGCTACGTGAGGATTGTCCAGATCCACAGAATCCAAGCTTCCGTAGCTGAAGATGTTTGAAACAAGCAATACAATACAAACCTTATACTAGTAATATAGAGACCCAGACTTATCGTAAGAATTCCGGATTTTAAATTTGAGTCACCCGAAACCGGACTTACTTTTTACGTGATACATCACCTTCCATTGAAAACGCTTCATTGACATATGCACTGGGTCCAGTCTTGGAGTCTAGTTGTTTATTAAGCGGTGTTGATTTGTCCGCCATTTTTCTTCTGGGAGCTATTAGCAAAAATGATTTTAATTAAAAATCAACCTTCTCAAAGTAACGTGTTGTACCTAGGTACCTATGCACGTATTCATTTGTGCTTATGAATAACGTAAAACTTTGCAGCCAACTTGTTGCAGGACCGTCGAAAAAGTTAAAGAAACAGCAATCCTTATTGTACACACTTTTCTCCTAGGACTTCTTATCTCCGACTCACATCTTACACGCAGTGTAAAACGGTTTGGAATCAAAACTAAAGTGTACGTTAAAAAACTTTAGCGCGTCTATAATATAACTCTTACAAGTCTTAAAACTTCATATCCTAAGTTAACACCGTGTTGTTAAATCGTCGTTTTTTTACCCTTATGGTACTAAGCTGATGTATTTTTTTTAATTTACACTAAAGTATGCGTTCAGATATTTTTATGGATTCTAATTTTAAATCTAATTAAAGAAAATTTGAAACTCATCTTCAATCTTCAGCATCTAATAGTTTATGATCTATTTGAGTTAGAACTTCTGGTTTCAGCTTCCACCTTTACCAGAACATCGCATTAGCGTATTGCTTCTATTCTATATAACTTTTTGCAAGTAAAACTCAAACGCCTGATTCTGATATGCCCCGGCACATTATCCGGGGAAATTATTTAGTTAAGCGTTTAGACATATTCTATTGTTAATTAGGGGAATTTTTTTAACATACCTCTGCAGAGTTAATCAATACTCAAATGATTTAAAAACTCGGGTCTTTGGTTAATCTTTGAACACTACTACTGTAGAATACTCTTCTAATAGTACAAATCGAACACCGAAGAACAAAACCCAATGAATTGAAATGAACGTCCAGTCATTTTTCGTTTTCACCTTGAAGTCACATTGCATACTGACTTCAGCTCATGAATAAGGCATTAAGATATTCCGGGATTATAAATTATGATGTATGGAAATATTGCCTAAATATCATCTACGTATCAGAAGTTGAAGAGATGGCTTGCTCCCTGGCTCGTATTCTGTTCTAATTGTACAATGCAACCCAGAATCCACAACTGTTAATAAGTATACATCGCATATGGTCAGTAATGGAATCGCTAACGAAGTCAAGTAAAGGTAAATGCTTTGAAACAATTAGGATTAATCTACATATTAGTATATACCTACTCATTTCGCATCTGGTACCGCTGGCGTTTTATCCGTATTCTGTTTTCAGCTACGTTGATGTCAATGTGTGAGACGTTTTTCAAGTTAGACTATAACTCTGGGATATCCTCATGTTCCACTTAAGTTCAAGCAATTAAATATATTTAATAGGCACCTATGTATTCATCGCAGTCGAACGGATCGACAAGCCACGTTTTACACATACATATACCAGAAATTATAACTAGATTAAAAATCAAATCCAGATCCACGACGATATGAGTGGTTTTCTAGTATCTTTATTCGCTAAGCTTTAAGCGGTAAATTATACGAATCAGGAACTTGAATGATCCGCGGGTTCAATAGTGTCTATTTAAAATGGATCTCCGAGCTTTCGGAGCAAATAAGTTGGCGTTCCGGGCTTCCGGAGGCCGAAGTACCCATTCATATGCCGAGTGATCCATGACATGTCACGCCATAATCTCAGCCTCCGCTAAGGTCGGTCGGGTGCGACGTATAATACATATAATTAAACGCACTGACAATCCATAATCGTTAAATGTTATTCTTTCCTTGTACACATGTACAACGGCTGAGCATCGATATCATGAACGAGTCACAAGCCTACATCCATTATTCCTTGCATCGATATCTAATCTAACGTGGAAACACCGCAGCAGCAGTGCTAGGCTTTATTCCCCTCTCCTCCAATTTTGACGATATTTACACCTTATAATTCGAATTTGTAATCGCACTATTTATTGACATGTGGAAACCTTAATAAAGGATTGTTAAAATTTTTTGACAAAATGAAATTCCCATGATTATAAAGAGGGACGCTAACCGGTAGTGTCATCTGTGAGGGATGGAATGACACTACTCAGTGGACTGGAGGGAGAGAGGACTGATTTTCGAAGCCAACAACGTTACGCACTTCACGCACGCACCCTCATATGTATAGCACACAGCATAATAGTAAACACTGCACCAAGACACACACACGCAGCTGTTTAACAGCAGCAGGCTATGTTAGAAAATATAGCACAGTCGCGTCGGTGGTGCTAAACAAAATACAGACCAAACACAGAAAACAATGACCAGAGTATAGTCAGCAGTGGAGTGGAAGTGAGAGTGAAAATAGGTTGTAAAACACCATTGACCATTGTTGGTTGTGTTGATTGTTGATTGTATTGTTGTCTACTATTTTTGATTTTGTCTCATCTTGTCACTTGTTGTAAAGTTAATACTGATTGTAAGTTCTGCTGACGTTTAGAAGAAGAATAATCGCTGGTCATGCCACATGCAACATGGGCATGACCTATCGAACTTTATTGAACGACTTCGACGACACATCGTGTCATTCATATTCATAATTATGGAGCTCTGATGTCTGACTTTAGTTGTTTGTGGTAAGTTGTAAGTACTTAAGTGGTTGCTTGCGTTGATAGCTGTGAACTCCATGCGACTGGCATCTGGAACCCTAGTCTAAGAGTTTTTTTAAGGTCACAGTCACTATCATTACTAAATATATGCAATAATATGTAATACTTAACTTAGGATTATCATACCTGTTGCCTGTTTATCAATACACAATAGGATTCTTATTTTAGAATTTTTTTAGATTCACACCTTGTAGGTAGGTATAATAGGTAATAGGCACATACAGAGATATGCGAAGTTGTTACCAGTACCCTTATGGGTACTTAACTTCGCATATCTCTGGGCACATATACCATTTATAGTCTATATTCAATATTTTTGTAAGTCATATCTGATATTTTGTATTTTGTAGGAAGATAAAATAATCGGATTGATTGACGTTTGAAACACAACCTTTGCATTTGCATTCGTCCCGGTTACTTCGTGTTGGTGTACGCCTGATTTTCAATTGAGTGCAATCATGGATCAAAGACATCAAAAGTATAAGGAAGAAGCCTCTTCTTATAGATCAAATACCACTAATAAGTCGTCAATGACCGAAAAACTCTACATGTCACAGGTAGCGTTGAAGCACTGACTGCTATTACGATATTTTATGGTTTTGGTATTCTGCGCCGCTGCTGCGCTCCTTCTTCGCCCCTGCGACTTCAAAAGCGCTGCAACATAAGCGTACGCGAAAGAGTTTTCTTAATTCGGGTTAGGTTAGGTCAAGTTTCTCCGGTGTGCCCTTAATCCGATATCTGGTTGGCAACAATGCTGGGGGCGCAGGCGCAGGGGCGTAGGAGGAGCGCAGAATACCAGCACCCAATATTTTGTGGATTTACTTGTTTGGCTTGAATTCACTAATCAATGCAATATTTTTTCTTACTTAGATCTTATTACTACTGTCAAAAACTGATCAAGCTTCGGCCGACCAAAAGACAAAACTAGGGAATTTGAGAATAGTTCAAGAAATCCTTGCAAATCGTGTACCGGCACTGCGGAGTCGTTTCTTTGACAAAATCATGCAATTTCGGAATGACGGTATTCCTGGCGTGCGTGTATTCGTTCTGGAATTTGTGGAAGAAACATGGTAAGTACAGTATGCTGTGTATTTTTGAGTCATAGTGTGATTTGTGTGAATTTTATGTCTATTGTTACAGCAAGCTAAACCCAGAGGTTATTGGAAAGATTTTTCCACACATGGAGATCTTATTGAATGATCAAACACCGCTAGTACAAAAGACCGGTATTCAAGTTGCAGCCAAGTTGTACAGAACAGCCCTGGTTTGGATATCCCGTTCCGCACCAGTTACACAGGCCATGACCTGTGCTTGGAATACTGTCAATGATTTGAAACGCATTATACTCCTGAAGATTGAAAGCCCTAATGCTGGGTATGCGAGCCCCTGTACTATTCTATTACTATTACTACTATTTGATAATATTTCGCTTCGCAATGCATTTTTAACTAATTGGTATTCTGTAATATATTTGAAATAAAGGATTAGGATGCACACGGTAAAATTCATGGAGACAATTATTCTACTACAAACTTCTGTACAGCCGGAGAGTGCACCGCGAGAGAACGAGTTTTCACTCCTTGATGTCAAAAACGTTCATCGAATCAACTTACAAGACGAAGCACAGTAAGTTACTAAATATGTATATGAATATGCTTACGAGTCAAGGCTATTATAACTATCAGGTTCGCTTGATCCGTGAATTCCCAAAGTTGACGCCTCTTTCTTCTCAGAAACGGCA
>JAQFYT010001637.1:0-15620 GCA_034694925.1 Ceratophysella denticulata
ACGTTAGCGGACGAGATTGATCCGTTCTACAGGTTAGGTTAGATTTTGAAATACCCAAATGACCAACAACTAACCTAGCCTTTGGAATTATAGACCAATTTTACTAATTGCAGCATTCCATTTCCTATTGCAAAAGTCTTATTTTTTTTGGCAGATTCTATTTTTTCATGGTATCGAAAAATGCCACCCGTTCAGTTTGTATAATAGTAAGTACATTCACATTATTGCATGCATATTATGCATTACATTTGAAGTTGAAGTTCTTAATGGATTGATGAACCGTAACGTGTTGTTTTAAAGCGTGCTCAACAGCAATACAAAGGATTGTATTGGTTTCAGTAGGTAATGTTTATTTTTATTTCTTGAAAATCAAAAAAAAAATACTTGAATTCCAAAATATTCAAGCCGGCCAATTTGAAACAAGTTTGAAAAATGACCTTCGCGGAGCCCTGGTATACAGACAACATAAATGTATATGATTTAAAATAAGTTATGTATTGCATTTTAAAAGTTGAATATTGGATTGGGCCGACATTAGTTACTGGAGCGCGTGTGTATAGAAAATAGAACCTATTTCGATTTGAAGAAATATAACATACTAGCCTGCGCGGCCATGGCAACCATGGCCCGTCGCGTTGTTGTGTAATGTTGTCAACAGTAGTGCCCTCTCACCGGTGTAAGTACATACACGGGCGCTATTGTTGCCATGTTAACGTGACGGTGTGCACTACTGTGTTGATACTTTTACTGTTTGTTTACTTCTTGAAAATATCAAAAAATTTGAATTTCAAGAATTGATCAATCAGAATCGTACCACGCGGCTCACACACAGGCTCACAGGCACATCGGACATCCTACGAAAATATTAGTAAAGATATGAATTCCAAAAACTGACCAATCATAATCGTACCTCTCACTGTGACACTCGTTCAGATTACGCATTAGAATTTTAAAGTAGCATGTGTGGCCATCGCAACCATAATGGCCCGTCGCGTTGTCGCCCTGTAGTTGTTTACTGTTTGTTTACTTCTTTAAAATATAAAAAAAATTGGAATTCCAAGAATTGACCAATCACCATACCGGGCCGCACCCATACACACAGGTGCCTCTTCCTACGTGGTTATATTTAAGATACCATGTAAAACAATGCTTTATATTTTCGCAGAGGTGACCTGCTCCATTCAAAAACGGAAGAATTCGAAAGCCCAGGTCGAGAAGTCCCACCACCCGTCCACCCCCACTACGCCGCTGACTCAATCAAAAGCTTCAACAGCGGAAACAACAATTCCGTACGGACAGAGTCACTCAAAAATGAGAGTTCGCGACGGCGGAAAGCGAATCTGTATCACCCCAGCACCGCTAAACCACCTATACCTCCCAAAATTCGCTGCACAACAGAAAATCAGCGAACGTCCTGTCCCAGTCATGAACTGGCCAGGATGCAGCGGTCCAACTCGAGCGGAGAAATCCTACCCCGTTTCGATGACCCGCTGCATAGCAGTCTAACGAACCGCCGACGTCGATCTCAGTCCAGTTCTAGGAAGTCACGGAACCGAAGAATCCATGACGGATCCACACCAGCCAGTCCAGGTCTCCATATGTCCAGTTCACTACAGAGCATGGAAAGCCTCGTGAGTCCTGACTCGGGGTTCCCACGCAGCGACGGGAACGGTGGAGACACGGATGAGGAAACGAGCCCTGCCATGCCACTTGACCCGCTCCAGGACCGCGCTCCACGCTTCCCACTCAAGCCCCAACATTCCATTACGATTATTGAAAACAAAACTTATGGAATTCGAGACTGAGCGAGTAATTACCTAAGAATATATAGATTGTGATGAAATGAACGAGCTGTTTTAAAATCGTAGGGTTTTAGAATTAAATCGAATACTTGTATCTCAAATGTACCAAATATTTATATTTCTTAATTCTAGAGGGTTACGCAACGTATTTGATGGTGCTTTGTTGTCAGATTCCGGAGTTTTCTTACTCATACACCAAGACTTGAGAGAGCTGTGATTAGTTTTATTCACTGTATTTATTAGTCATATTTAAAACTATTGTAAAACACTAAATAGTACCTGCAGTAGTAGAAATTTGATTTCAGGTGCTTGATTTGTAGCTTGATTAAATCTCATTCACAAATAATATATCAATCGTACCTATCTGATATTTCGTATCAATGTATCCTTGTAATTGTCTTCGGAACGTGGTGTGCTATTTGTACGTTACTGAGTAGTCATGAATTATGAGGCGCAATGTAATAGGCAAAGTAGGTAGGTACTTGTTACGGTAGAGGTCATGATATTTGCTATAAGGAACTCATGAGTTTGACTCTAGTTGTACCTGACACTTTAAGGATTGAAACGAAATGACAATTGCCAATTTTATGTCAATAAAAAGGCACAAGGGGAGAAGGTGAAAATGACACGCTTTGAAGTCCAAATGAACCGAATTGTTATACATATACCTCTTAACTGGAGAAAGTACGAGTGAAAGCTTATTTATGTGTACTAAGCTCTGTAGCACTGTATGTATTCCCTAAAATTAAGTGTTTTTGCCAGCCACAGGGTTTCAGATTCTTATCTGCGCTTAGAAGTCAAAACAATCTTTGTGTCTGACAACCTATTCCATCCTACACGGAAAAATAATATTTCATGCGGGTAATGTTCTTATTAAGTTTGTTCCCTCTGTATACCCATAAGATCTACCGTGAAAAATTACTTTCACCCAGGCCCATTAGAAAATTAACACATTCAGCTTAACATCCAGACACTATGAATTATGAACTACAAGTAAGTATGAGCGCAGTAGACCGCACAAATATACACAACTCGTGTCTGAATCCCTGTCTGGCAAAAATTAATTTTTCTTGGGTCGCTACCTGTCCCGTTTGACTGCTAAGAATAATTTATATTACATATTATGATGTTTCATATTTACTTACGTAAAATGTACTGTTGGATTTATAAACTAACGCCCACATAATATTACTGTGAACAGTATTGTTAAACTTAGTCTCTAATACATAACTATTCTCGTAATTGTAACAATTGTTGGGCACAAATGATGCTTGAGTCTGATTGAACCTACACACGAATTTCAAGTTCAAGTCGTTTTTAGTTGTTTCTATGTATGTCGGAACTACATATGCAGTGAAAGTAAAGGGTATTGGGTAAAGGGTCTCATTAATCTCCTCACGAGAGATTAGTACCTCGTATTTTTATAATCCGTTCGTGGTCCGTGAAAGTGCGTAAATGTACCAAATAATAATAATATACCTACATATTATATTACATGAATAATGTGACAGTGAGTTTATTATTGTGAAAATCATGAGAGATGCATATGAAGCGAATGACCAATTTTAGTCGTAGTAGGTATACAGGTACAAATGTAATTTTAAGTGAGAAATTACGACGCTATTGCTGATCCGCACAAACAAGAACTTCGAACGGAGAGCAATTGTACGCTTGATGACCAAACCCCACTGACATGCTTGTGCTTCTAGGAAGAACGGAACCCGGAATACGAGTAGTGTGTTCCCTTGCTGTTAATCTGCATCTTCCAACGGTGATGGGCCGTCGAGTCGCCGTTCTTCCACCAGTAATCGTATTATTAGGAAAAGGAATATTGGGATTCACTTGAGTCCAGGTTAGATTAACTTTTGCAGGATTGGTGAGAATCTCGAAATTCTTGCGAAAAACAAATTCCTTGTTTTCAATAGGGTCCGCAATCCAGCAAATATTCTCGTGAGCATCCACCTTAGCTTTTCCAATTAACAGGGATCCGTGATGATACACACGGCAAATGTACCTAAAAAAAAGGTATTTATAAATGTATTAGTGAGTATGGTGTCGGTTGCCTAGGTTCAGGCCCTGAGATCAGGGAGAGCCTGCAGTATACACAGTGGCCGCGTACACTAGGTGTCGGCCGGTCTGGAATTCAACGTATCATCGGAACGAATATTGCTTCAATTTATCCGAGGAATTTGTCATTTGAAAAACATTGATTATGAACGCTCAAATTGTAGAGATATTTCAATAAATATTTGAAATTGAAATACCTTGGGGAGTTGCCGACATCGTTTCCGCCCAGCACCGGATGAAACGACTCGAACGGTTCTGATTGATCTGCCACTTCCGTCATTGCTCGGAAACGGTAGGACTGACAACCTGATTGAAAAAAGGTCCGCTACAATGCGGGCATAAGATCTGAATTAGGTATGCATAATTTAGCAATTACCTGAGCATTTGTAAATAGCATTGAGCTTATCAATATCCAGGACACTAAGTGTTCCGGCATTCTCGTCTTCACTCGACCCCAAATTCAATGTTACTGTTGAGAAAACACGAAGCTGTTTATCGATATCACATATTATTCAATTCAAGGATTGCTCGGACATAAATACGACAAAATATAATCTCTGTTTGCGGTGCCCGGCTACCAGTTCCACGACAAACGTAGTGTAACCAATCTCAATGTTGTATGTAATTGGAACTGACCAAGTTGCTCATCCTTGAGTTTTTTGCCCATTTCCGGTGACGGGGTTGATGTTCCAACTGGCTGAAAACACTTGGTGTCCACAAACATGTGGCTGACGTAGTCAAAGAACAGCGCGGCTGCTGCTGGATGATGCTTCTTCGCCATTTCCGTAGAAGTGTTGTTCACTTCCTCGTTGCAGCCTGGTAGGTTTGGATTGTAGCGAATGTATTTGTGGCGATCTGGTCGAGTTTCTTCAAAGCCAAGGCCAAGGGCGAGCCCAAGATGGCGTTGAATCTGTCCGCTGGAAAGACAGTCCCCGCTAACGATGATTTCTTGACCTCGTCTTGCAGCCGGCGTCATACCCACCATTTCCGGGTACACACAGTCCGAGTCATCGTGAATGAAATTGATCCAGTTCGGGTCATTGGTCAATGCCTTCTCGATGAACCGAATACAAGTTCCTTCTTCTATGCCGTTGATGGCTTTTTTAATAAGGCCCCGAGCCATGTCCAGCTGGGGATCAATGGTGTAGGTCACTCGGGCATTAGGCCAGAGTTTCAGGACATCTACCGATGATTGTTCTATGAAATTATTCTAAATTATTAATCTGAATATTAGGCAGTTAGGACGTTAAAAGTCACGTCAAGAAATAATGCCATTTGCCCTAACTTTCTATTAGAGGCTTCTGGATAGAATTCACAATACAAGGCTTACCTGAACCGGAAATATGCAGAGATTTTGAGCTCCGTGTTGTGCTACGAAAAATTAAAACTAAACCAATAACCACTAATGGAATTAATAGACAAGCAGCCAGTTTCCAAGCATTTCGAAATACTGCGTTCCAGTCCATTGTTCGCTTTTAGAACACACTCTCTCGTTAGAAGTTTTAATGTTTTACAGTTTTATTGAACTTCATTCGAGCAGTAAGACGCTTGAAGTTTAAATAACTCTGCTGCTCACACTTTCCATTACGTAGGTACTATGTATTCACATTTTTTGCGTGCAATAATCGTAGCTAACTGGCAATAGATTCTGTCAGTGGTAGCTCAGACCGGGTATCCGTAACGTAAAACGAGCGCTTAATTTGGCACATAATTTGTCAGCTATAATCTGGTAAATACCTACTACATATTAAGGTTCGTTAAATTTCTTCCGAAAATAGAGCTAGTAGCTAGTACTCTGTAGAATACTGCTCTGGACTAATAATTAATCAATGACGTGAAGAGGAATTTATGTTCCTGGGAAGCCACGCAATTAAAGCACATGTACATTATAAATGTGTTTAATACAGAAAGTGAAGTAAACAGGTTCTCATTCTGTGTAATGGAGACAGATTCAAATCGTCTAAAATGACAAGCAAGTGCTAATTTATTACTTTGCTATCAGTCCAGAGTTCGTTAGGTCATAGCCATGGTCACACTAGGATGAATGGAGCGTTGTTCTCCAGAATTCAGATTATTATTTATTTCTTGCTGTTCAAAAAGTTCAATATTCAACTCTGTGGTTTCATGTGTTTCATGTTCATTTTTCATTTTAAATATTCATATGCTTCATTAGAAGCTCGATTAAGAATGGGTATTTTTCTGCATAATTGCTGCAATGTACACATACATACCCAAATTGTGTAATTACTGCACAGTATGCGTTCAAGAAATTTACGGGAAAGAGTTACGAGCGTAGTAAATATTTCACGATGTTTTAATATTTCCAGATTTGATCTTTATCCCAAATATATGCTATTTTTTAAAAAAAGCAGAAAGTGATTTATTTAAACTTTCAAAGCTATTTCCTTTCACAATTGAATTGTGTTTCTGTCATTCTTTGTTCCAGTTTCACTATTATATACTTACTTGACCTTTCTTACCGGGGACATTCGAAACCATAATTTTGGTACCAACAATGCAAAGCTAAGGTCGAAGTAAGGATAGGGTACGTGTATTACCTAAGTGATTTGACCCCTCCGTCAAGGTCAAAACTGGGGTCGAAGTTAACATTTGGCCTTATGGAAGCCCTATATGAACCTGAATGAATTTTGACCCAAAATTGTTGTATTAAAGAGACCTAACATACCTAAAAACAACGCAAAAAACCGCCTTCAATTTGGAGGTCATTAAGCGGGTCAAAAGAATTTCCAAAAGTCAAAGTTAACATAGGGTCTTATGGCAGCTCTATGAACGTTAATGGATTTTGACCTAAAAATTGTTGTATTAAATAGCTCTACCCTCCCTGAAAACAATGAAAAAACCGCATTCGATTTGGAGGTCAGGAAGTGGGTCAAATAAAATGCAACCACAGAAAAAGTGGACACCATGATAATTCGGTTTCATTTTGTTTTTCCAATGCTTGATTTCCCGGTCAGAAAAACGACTTTCGGTTTAGAGATTGTGCTGTGACCTTTGATGAGTAAAAATTGTAATTTGACACCCGAGGTAACCCGATCTGTTGTATAAAAAGAATTCAATTTCTAAAGAAAGAAGCCAAAATCATCGTAGAGGAAAAGAAAATGAAACAAATTAAGTCTTCGCAATAATTTAAATGAAACTGGTACTTTTAAATACCTATGTAAAAGGGTATGCAATAATAACCTGAAAAACGTATAATCTAAAAAAAAATAAACTAAAACATAAAGAATTCAAGAGCTGGGTTCTGCGCGGCGTTTGTCGGTGAAGTTATTAGATTGAGATGTACCCCTTATGGCAAACCCGGGGCCCAGAAATTTTTAATTATGGCAAAACAGGTTCCAAATGTGCATATATACTGACTGATATTCTATTGTTCCATTAACTATTCTTCTACAAAACTGCTTCAAGGTTTCCCAGGGTTGCCAGTGAGCAGGTTCCAGCCAGCATAGCACCTTGTTCTTATAATTTTAAGTCGGTATTATGTACCTCACGGACAGTTATGGGTGGGATTCTGAAAAGTACCCACTTAGGCCTAATTTATTTACTTCTCGGAAGGTAGATACACGAACTCAATGAGCGTGTTTTCGTTTTCTTTTTTCAGTGCCTCTGCCTTTATACAAATGCGACATATATTTATTTACAGAATGCCAGGAATTCAGGAATACCCAGGAATACCCTTGAATAGCATATTTCCAAGAACCAAATGACCCATTTAACTCCATTAAACACAAACAAAATAATTTAGTTTGTCTGAATGGAAGCAATTGAAATGGCAAACAATCAACATGTATCATTTTTCGGTTAGACGGCATCTGAACATATCGACTTCTTACTGGCTGCCACTGCCGCCGCCGATCTGGAAAATTATTGCATAACATAGTTATATGTACAATAGAAGTAAGTACCAATTTCATGCAGGCTTGCTGTTCTTACGAAATACATGGAGAAAACATTAACCCTTTATAATGGCATAAGTATTAATTCAATCAAGCAGTCATTTGTTATGTCATGCGTAAACATAATAACGATTTATTAATTAATTCATAATTTTTGATTAGTTTTGGTTCAGGTACTTAATTGGAATCGGGGCGAGTGGTATACAGACATAGTTTTTTGTAAAGACTGACTGTCAGAACCGAATCGCGCAGATAGTCTACAATCCCGCTGACTAGCACATATTTTGTGGATCACACATTCAATAATATCGATCAGCATTCCCATCCAACAAACGGAATAGCTTTCGGAATAAAGCAGGTTCTGATTCAATAAGGGTTCGGAAATGATAAAAACCAAAGTGGAAATTAATCTATTCGATCCTCCTTAGGTGGACTGGGATGGAGAACACGCGTTATATAGACAATTGATCAACAATACAACATACGGTCCAATATATTTCATCAGGATAGGGATTAGGCGCTAATTGTCCAATACTTACACTCGGTTAGACTCGACGAAGCGCCCAGCACCAGTTACATTTTATTAGGTAATTTTATATTGGTTTCGATATTAGTCCATTGGAGGTCAAACTTTATATCACGACTAATTGGACAATTTTTTTTTCGAATTAGTTTTCAGAATTAGATTTCTTTGTACGAAATCGGTCGTTTAAATGATTCAGCCATTTTTACAACGGAAAATCGCCGTATTTCTCTAGATCAGTTAAGATTCCAAGAGAAGAGGTGATGCTTGACGAGCATGTCCCGCAGCCCGCTCTTGACTACTTCCGATTTATTTTCCTCCTTCATCGCCCTCAGTTCCCAGTCCAGAGTGAGGCTGAAGGAAAACTGTGCCAGTATCCGAAGCTCACATTTTAAACCCACCCATCCGGGACTGTTGAGGAAACTCCAGGGATGGTACCTGCGTGAAGTACAAGCAAGTCTCAAATCTAAATTATGAAAAGGAGATACCCAACTCGAATCAAAAAATCTATCCGTTCATATTATTAATACATACTACTGAACTCGTGATCGGCGTACCATTTATTCACAACTTCCGCTGAGGAGCAGAGAATTTCAATCCAAAGATGCAAAACCTGTTCATTGAGTCCAAGGCATACTAATGACCGGAGTTTGAGGTCCATCGGAACTTTATCATGACTCCGATTCACCGTTTCCACGCAGCGGTACAAGAGCTAATGCAATCAGGGTTATAACTTCGAAATTACTTTTTGAGATTTTGAAAAATATAAACTATTATGATTTCTAGTTAAAAACCTCTTCCGGGCTCAGAACTTTTCCGTCTTCATCCAATCGATATGTTTTGCAAAGAACGAGACGGGAGTAAACAGATCGGAAGTCGCGTTCGATTTCCTTCATGGCGACTTCCTCAAGGAATAGCCAAGGGTGGATCGGGCCGACGAGGGATGAGGGTTTCTTCATGCCGTGCTCGAAAATCTTCTTGAGTGCTGGACAAAGTGCTCCACGGGCGAGGTCAGCAATCCCTTCCGTCACGGAATCATCCCCTGCTGGACTATACTGCTTCGATCGTTCGTCTAGTATCGACACAAACTTGGCCGGAAACCACCCTCTGCATTGATAAACACGCCGTGAAAGTTTATAATGTTTTTTTTTTTCAATTGAGGCTAAACTGGATTCAGAGTACCGATTAGGTTTTGAGTTTAGGGATTAGTAGACGTACCTCAATCCATTCAACTCTCCTATCCAACAATGCTCATCTTTAGAGTTGACGACAGTCAAAATGTCGTTTTTTCGAAATCCCAGCTCATCGTCATCTCGTCGCTCAAAATCTAAAAGAAAATCATAAAATTGAAAACTTCAACCGTCAGGGAATCATTTGATTGAACTGTATAGCTACATTTTATTGAATGCCTTTTAACCTTTCTGCAACACGCAAACGATGTAGATACTTAATGTAATGTCTTTTTAAGCAGACGTTCTGGTTTTTACAATATTATAGCTTACCGACAAGAGCTTTAGCACGCTTCACTCCGCTGGGATAATTCTGTGTAAACTTGTCGTGGTCCTTGGAATGACTGTCCAGAGAAAAGTCGGGTTCTAGACTGATTTTCATGAATTTGGGGTCTGTGGCTATGAAATGGCGACCAATCTGTAAAATGGCCTCGTGTAGGTCCACCATGAGCTCTGCAATCAACAAACAAAGTGGCTCGAACGTTGAGTTTTCTTAATTGTTTGGTTCGTTGGCTTTTAGTCTATTTAAATGCGTGTACATATCAATTTCGCAAATCTTGTAACATCAAAAAATTCGCAAAAAAGTTCGTACCGGTTTGACGGACATTTTTATTTTTCGTGTCCTCGGGACTACTTGAGTCTCCAAAAATAGTTTTGAGAATATTTCCGTGATTGGGTTTTTTAGGTTTTTGAATAGTTCGTTTTTTGACACGTCGAGCGGAGTTGGTCCTATTAGAAAAGATTGAGCCATCCGAAACAACTTGTGAAGCCAAGTTCTTTCTTTCCTGATCAATCGTATTTCGAGTGATACTCTCGTAGCTGCTTAGGTCCAGGCGGTCAAAGTCGTCGATTGTGGAAGGAAGATCGGACAGGAAGTTGAATATCTCGGCAGAATTTTTCAGCTGGAGCATCTCCTCCTCTAAACGAAAATATATTAAAAGCAAAATACATTATTGCGAATTACGACATATGACAACCGAATACGTAGCCAGACAATCAGAATGTGGATCTTGTTCAGCAGCGCAATTTCAACTGATTTTGGTGAATAATTGCGACATAATATATTGTTTAACTCGATGAAGAATGAACGGCGTTGACATGAACTCATGATCTAGTTCCGGTTCACAGCACTGAATTGCTAATATTACAACGAGTACTTCGCGCGATTTCAAAAAGTGGGTCGGATATCAGAATTCGTTTTTAATTTATGATGTTCAACCGTGCTTCGCGCCTGAATAGCATCTATTAAAAATATAATTTCCGGAATTTGTGTTGCCCAACGCAAATTGTAAGTTAGCCTTTACCTTTGAACTTGATGAGAGCTAGCATAATCTTGAACAGAATGACGTCGCCCTCAGAGAAGAGCAGATCCCAAATCCGTAGAAGAATCTTGACATGAACGAAGGATGCGAAGACAGTGAGGAACCAGGTGAAGACAATAAGCGCGAGTTCAATATCGTTGGCTCGCAGAAGCTCGTCCACATGCGGAAAGTGGATACTAACCAGACGGGCAATGACCAGACAGTCCGTGCGTACCCCAATGAAGTCGGACACGAAGTATGTGGGTGGTAAAATGTCCTCCACGAGCGTCGCCATGAGCCAGAAACAGTCCTCCTCTTCGAGGAGGAGTAAGAGATGAGCCACCACCGTGCCCATACCCTGGCAGTATCCTATATCGGGGTAGAGCCATGAAATAGCCCGCAAAACCCGCCGCAACCTTGGAATACCCGGAGAGTCAATTTTGGTGAAGCAGCCATTGGCAGGTAGGATTCGTGTGAGGTCCTTCTCAATGTGCTTTGAGAAGGAAAAGTACTCATTTGCCGTAGACTCCTTGACCACTTTCCAGTAGGGCAAAAGGAGGGTCGGGTCAGATTTCCGTTCCAAGGCCCCGCTCAGACGAAGCCAGAGTTGCGGACGAAGCGAATGCGGAATTCCACCGCTCTTCATCATCATTTCCCATAGCTTCTGACTTAAATGGATTCGATTCGGTATCGAGTCCCAGCTCAGCTCCTGAACCTCTTCTCGGCTGTGTGAGAATTCCAATTGGGCCAGCCATTGTAATCTGAAATCAACACACAGATTTGTTTGTAGAATTGTATATATGTACATTCTACCGTGCATTACGTGCAAAGCCTCCATTGTATTGTTCCGAATGGATTATGGACCTTTGTTTCTTTTATTGTAGGAATCCATATGCATACACACATTTCATTTCGCACGTGTATAACAAAATTGAACTTCTGACCACGTTAAGCAAGTGTCAAACGTTCAATATGTATATTTTCAATCGAAACCCATGCTATAATGACAATGAGTCCTGAAATGAGTATATCATTCATGTTTACTGAGCGAGCAGCAGTAAAAATAGACAAATCATTGCAAACTTCATAGCTGTGCAATCTTTTAGCAGAATATCGATATAATGTACAAGAATTACAACTCAGATCCCATTCATTTTACAGTCTTTGACTAATCTTATCAATTTGGTGATGTTATCTGTCAAGTGAAGCGAATTCATACTATTTCAAATCATGTACCGATTGGGAATACCGATTAATCGGGGAAAAATGCAATTATCGGCATGCCATTTAATCGTTGTAATCAAAGCAACCCATAATCAGCAAAATCTATATAAAGGTCTACATAGTGCATCTCTATCAATAGGAAAAGCCCCTGAATCCGTACCTCACGTTGTGGTCCTCCGTAAAGGGTATTCCGAGGAGCTTATTCGAACTGGGCTCAGGTCCATCCTCCTCCTCAATTCGGAATCCGAGCTCATCAAACCCCGACTCGTCATCATCTTCCGTCCCGTGTGTAATTTCCTGCGGCCACATGGAGCTCGTGACCGCACTGAAGGGAACACCGGGTTTGGGTGACACGGCCTGACAGAGCCCTGTCCGCTCACAGGAGGTCAGGAGTAACTCGGGGTCAGGCTCTGATTCCAGCTCAGCCTCATCACAGGCCGACTCCACCATGGACAATTTCTGAGAACAACCAACCATTTCCATAAACTCAATTAAACTAAAGATGACTTTCAAAAACCCTTTTCCAAGCAACAACTGTAATTTCTACCTAGTAAACCACATTCTAAATTTTACAATGCTTCAACTATCTGGTCGAATCTTATGTAAACAAACGCTCGAATTTCTGTATTATATTTATTGTATGCACCACAAGCATCTGACTATAATTACTAATGCGTATAAAAGCGGTCGATCAATGATATAATCCTTAATAAGGCACACTCGCCTAAATTACCAAATGCACACATTTTGGATTTATGCAAATGTTGACTAATACATCTGTTCTTCCAGTCGGAATTAATAATTCTGGCTTATAATCTGGTAGCCTATGTGTATGTGCTTTTGTCTGCATTTCCACCCACCCAGTACGTAGTAGAATATGTCGCTTAATTAACCGGCATAAGAATAAAATTCTATTATATTCTGCTAATAAAGAGCTGTCAAAACAATTAATGCCATATAATACAATAATTTTCCAGGTTACAGTTTATTGATTATTATATACGTACAAATTAAGTCTAGTTCCATTTTTGCAAGTTTTTGAACTGTAGTGGAGCCTTTATAGTTTTCTCGAAAATTTTAAAACAGAAGGGGCTCATGGAACGGTCCATGGCCAGTATTTTTTTCTTATACCAATCTGATATGCATATTCTAACAAATATCGGACAAAGTTGGTTAGGAATATATTAAAAATCAAATATTCAAGATATGAATATAGACGTACGTGCACCGCATTAACACCCATGTAGCCCTGCTTCTCATGTGAATTGGTTTGGAAGAAAGATTTGGCGAATTCCATCTTGGACACTCCTAATGCCGAAATATCAGGTGTCTTGGACTGTAATTAGGTCCTTCCAAAAACACTGTGAATAAAACAATACGTAAGGAAATGAATTGAGCCTTTGGGAATATGTCCCAGTGGAGAATTGAGAGGCTTCCGTTGACGCGTATTCCATCCAATCCAATGGCCAAGGTGTTTGAGGAAGGGATTGCAACTTCTAGTTTCCAAAAGGTTAAAAGTTAGACCATATGGGCATAAACTACTTTCACTAGTAGTTGCGACTGAGCAGGACATCCCGGAAGAAAGTTGAGAGAAATTCCAGGCGTCATGCGTCTGCACTGCACTTCCAACACTCAAGATAGCAGCATGTAGGGAATAAAATCGATTTGCTATCCTCCCACGCCACACTTTGGCCGAATGTCAATCCCGTTAAGCATCTAACCTGCGTCTGAATTAATTGTAATTTAAATATTTAATAATTTTATAAGAAAATACTTTGATGGCGCTTGGTGTACCCGGCGAATTAAACTAATATGCACTTGCAAGGATTAAATGTTGAATGCAATACTGTTTCGTGGGATAGGTGGTACCTTACATACCATCAGCTTAGCGTTCTGTCCGGTGCTCGAAATACGGGCGTGAATTAGCATAAAGCATTTCTTCACATATGGACATTTCTTATCAATGGCTTAAATGAAGTATGCCTGTGGTTTTATACTGGTTACCTTCCTATATTAATAACTGGAACTTGACGTCACTTGGACATTGCATTGGTGAAACTCAAGGGGACACAAACTTTATCAATGTGGTTTTCTTCTATTGTGCGTGTATATGGAGCATAGTCTGATGGGGGGCTCGGCTAATACATTTTCTCTCCCGCACACTCTCCCGTATATATTTTACAAGATTTGATGATTATCTACTGGACTTGTGGATTAGATACACATGTACTCATATGTATATTGTATGCATAATATTTTGTAAACATAAAATAAACCAGTACCCGCATATTACTATGTACTTTCAGAGCTAAAATAAACCGTTTAAACGGGTGTAGTGTAGACCGACAATGGAGATTTTGAAACGGATTGGAAGTTCAAATTCAAACATTTGGAAGTATTTTTTAGGTAAACAAATCTTAAAGAATAGTATCAATAACTACTCTACTTATATAAAATCCGTAGGTTTTGTATAGTTCGAAAATAGTTGTTTTAGCCGCTGTCAACAATACATCTGGCATTAGGAGGAACCTAAAAGGAGCTCAGTTTCAACTCTCACCGCCAGGTTTACGTAACCTTAATTAAACTTTGACATAGTAGGTCATATTATTTTTTATTTCACCTGATTTGGTTGAGCCATTTTCAAATGAATGGTACCGTACTGAAGTGGCCATGCTAATAGCATTGGCGTAATTATTCAGTGGTCGTAATTGTTTTACTGTAATTCCACCGTTTAGTTTTAGGTAACGCGCATCCTTCAGTTTTCGGAGAATGCATTCAGCTTAATTTAACAAGTTTTCCTGTTTCGATTCGTTGATTGGGGGCAAAGTTAATGGTACCGAGCTGGACCCTTATTTTCATGGGTTAAATCCCCCTTTTAAAATACCCTTAATTGATGTTCTAAATATAATGCTTCTAGAGAGAAGGTCGAAAGTTTCAAATTCAATTATTCAAGTTGAAAAAAATATTATGTTTGTTTACTGCAGGGAATTGTTTACTGTACTGTAGTAAACAAGTCTCATTCTCAGTAGAACCTGCATAAAAGGCATGAAACAAAAACTTTTTTCAAGGAACAGTCAAATAATTTGTTTAAGTCAACAAACTGAAATATCAAATGTGAACTTAACATTTGAATTCATTAATTTACATAGGTAAAATACATTAGCGTTAACATGTGAACAGCGTATATTGGTGCTGTTGTTTGAGATTGAGGCGATTGTTTGTTGTCTACAAACTTAAAATTTTTAAATTTGAACGATTTTTGAATTTTCATATTTGAACCAATCACAGCACGTATATGCACATTCACAACTGCATGAAACAAAAACTTTTTTCAAGGAACAGTCAAAAAGCTTAGGTTGTTATCAATTGCATATACATATGCTACTTGTAATCCTGTTGATTAAAACGCTTGTTGGGAAATCGTGTATTTGGGCGGGTTTAAATTCGATTTTGGAACTGCTGAATATGACATCGCGCAACTAAAAGAATATATTATTGAAAATTATGAATTCGTATATAATAATATACTTATAAAATACATTAGCATTGACATGTCAACA
>JAQFYT010001638.1:0-15614 GCA_034694925.1 Ceratophysella denticulata
AGGACACCGACCTCAGGTCGGTGTGGTCGGTGTGGTCGGTGAGGTCGGTGTGGTCGGTGCATTTTAGCTAGTCCGGCTCACTCTGTTTCTCGTTTCTCCAAACCGTTTGAAATCACTCTCCTTCCGCCCGGATTCAGTTTGGTTCAGAGCCTAGCCTAGCCGGCCCAGCGTCTCGACGATTTCTAAAAGTCAATATACGGCGACGTCTGTTCTGCGGGCATCATATCGTCTCAATCTCAATTAAATACATAAATAGATACAATAAATATTAGGCAATAACAGAAATACACACGAGTATCAATTTATTCACAGAATCATTCGTAATAATAAAGACAATCATCATACAATTAATTTATCTTGAAGGTTGAATCGCCTTCACCTTTTCAATTATTATGGCTAAGGCGAATGGCATTACATAAAAGGGCAGAAAATTGCATAAAATGTAGGTACAATGCGTATTGTATAAAACAAATGATTCGTCCAAAAGGGACAGACTGTGTAATTAGTAGCGCGTGCAGGTTACAAAGTGGATACAGTGAACATAAAAATTTTAACTGCTTACGTTTCTGCAAATCCAAAATCCAACCACGTTACCATGTTCACTTATGCAGTATCGACCACGCAAGTTTAATATAATATAGGTTTGAAAATAACAGGATTCTGTAAGAGATGGAGAAGAATATTGTGAGAATTCAACATCGTGTTCGTGTTTGTCTGCTCATATTATACATTACACATTAAAAAGAATTTAGCCTTTGGATTAATAATTGGTGGTGTCGGTTGTCATCATGTTCGTGTCCGAGTCCACCCTGCTGCTGGGTACAAAGCTCCAAATAATGAGCGCAGACGGTCAACTTTGGGACGCTCAGCTGGACCAAAATGTTACTATTCAGCAGCTCAAGCAACTGGCCGTTGAGAAGTTTCATTTAGCTGCCTCTTCGTCAGCGAACAGTAGCCGATCTGCTGAGGAATTCCGGCGTGAGTTGGTACAATTAAAATGTAAAAATTTTACTATGGAACTGTACTGAACCTTGGTAAAATCTGTCTGCGGAAGTGTTTCGTAACTTCCGGCTCCGACTTCTCTAGAGCCCGCTTCGGCTAAAGCTCTCGCTTAGGTTCCAGCAAAATTCGGAGTCTCTATCTCTATGACCGAATTATTGCATTGCGGCTTCTGGCTCCGGATTTTCCTGGTGGTCCACTCCGGAGGATCTAACTTTTTCTGGAGCTGGCCCAAATCGCTAGTCCGAGGTTTGAAATTGTCATATGTACCGGTTATATTTGGTAATCCATTTTTTCAGTGATTCATCCGGTGGAATTCCGCACATTGAACGAATTTCATTCAATCCAAGATGAGAAGCTCAAGGATCATGATTTACTTGTGCTCATTCATCGGCGGTCCGCACCAGTTCATCAACCTGTGATTGATAGTGAAGTGAAGGCACCGACCATGGAAGAAATTATGAAGGCCACCAGCCATTTGACTCCAATCGGCGTCGATGCTTCGGCGGAGGCAGGTGCAAGTTCTGCTACAGCAAGCGGGATTGGGGCTTCGACTGACTCAGAACCTACGCCAGAAATTGATGTACTTTCTCAATTTCAGTTACTTGATATTTGCAAATGTCGAAAAGCTTTAAAGTATTGCCATTCAGCTAATAAAATTACAATTAAACCTTATATACTGTACTTAAATATTTTTAGTTTCATTTGGAGCTTCGCAGAATCGTGATTTCACTCATTTCAGTTCTGACGACTTTAATTGGATCAAATCCAGAAGTGGCGGCTATTTGCAGAGATGTAAGAAACACAATTAAATCTTCAAATCCAGAATACTACCAAATCTATTATCATAATTCGTTGATATTACATAGATGCACGTTAAGGTCAAGAATCGGTTAGCTAATGCCAGCTCGAAACCCATTGAAGGAACCACATTTCAATATCCAGATCCGCCTGAATTTGACGCTACCCCGCAAGGAATTATTGTTGGACTCACGGAAGCTCGAAAGCGAGAGTTTCATCCGAATCTAACGGCTTTGGAGGCTCTCAAAACAATGGGATTCAAGGAGGGTGAGATTATTGATGCGCTTCGGGCTTCAAAAAATGTGAAAACAGTGGCGGCGCAATGGTTGAGTGGTAAGGACCGTGAAATTCCAGACGACTCATTAGTTGGCCTTGATCCGAACTCTCGACTCTTCACTGCCCTCGTGGGAAATCCAACTATTCGTTTGGGTCTCAGTCATCCCAAAACCCTGATGGCCTTTCTGGGAATTGTAGAATCCCCTGCATCTGCTAATTTATGGATCACCGATCCGGATACTTCCATCCTTCTCAGTGCTATTTTCAAACTCTACCATGCGGAAAAACACACGGCCTCGAACAATTAAATTTCATCAAATGACAACCAATGTATTCATATTCGGATTCTGAATTTAATTTGTACTATAAATTCTATAAGTAAAATGTCAATTTGGTTTCAAAATGAGTAGAGACGAAACTATGAATAATCTGTAAATAAAATCAAAACTAAAAATTATTGATGTGCCTATAACTTTCTTCCAAAATGCCTTCGTTTTCGAGTTGAAGGAATCTGAGGTTGACAATATTCCTGATCCTGATACGCTGGAACCATACATGTAAAAATTTCGGACCCCTCCACAACCACTCCACAACTTGATATTCTAAAACCACTACTACTCCACAACCACTCCCCAACTACTACTATTTGAAGAGCTAACACTCCACAACCACTCCACAACCCAACCACTACTACTCCACAACCACAACCCAACCACTACTTCTGGAAGCACAACCACTCCACAACCCAACCACTACTACTACCACTACTCAAACCACTACTCAAACCACTATTCAAACCACTACTCAAACCACTACTACCGCTATTCAAACTGCTACTACCTTCACAACCTTTACCATTGCTTTTTCCAATTTTTGGCCATGTTGCGTGCACACAGTGCCTAAAACAGGTTAGAGCAAATATTCATTAAGAATATGATGCATGCATTAGCATCGAACCTGTCTGACAATTCAAATTTAAAAACTGAAAAACACTTCTCTACTTAGATGAAGAATAATATACCAATCTTTTTGTTATTAGGCATAAAATCACGTTAATATTCGCCCAAGCATGTGTTCTGATTTCGAGTAATCAGAAATGTATTTGTATATTATTTGTGGCCACGGAATTACATGTAGGCAATAGAGTATTGTTAGCTTTTATTTCAAGTAAAAAGTCTAGCTTTCCCATGACATATGCCGCCGTAGTCGTAGGCACACAGTCGAAAATGAATGGAGGACCAGGCGGAGCCCCGGCAAAACTAGTGCTTAACTTAATAAAACACATAATAATGAAAAGAAAAGACTCAGTTGTCAGTTGTCAATCTACCAACTCGGACAGGAGACTACTGTGCTGATTGATACTATATTCAAATTCTATATAGCACATACAGTACTGTACTAATGCAATATAGTGCCCACACTGTCGCCGCCTCACACACTACTGACAAGTAGTACAATGACACACCACTCCTTAACTGTTTGTAGCCACGAAGATACGTTTAACACAATGCTATAAGTCGGCAAGTGGTTTCACTACCACTACTCAAACCACACCACAACCCAACCACTACTACTCCACAACTCAACCCCTCTCCAACTTGATATTCTGAAACCACTACTACTCCACAACCACTCCACAACTACTACTTTTTGAAGTGCTAGCACTCCACAACCACTCCACAACCACTACTTTTTGAAGTGCTAGCACTCCACAACTACTCCACAACCACTACTGGCCACTACCACAACCACTACCACTATTTTACAACTACTCGGTTGTACTACAACCAATTTTTACATGTATGGCTGGAACACTAGGTTCTACCGGTGTACGATCTCTATTGTTTTCGCTTACATCTGGTCATTCATGGCACACTGCTATGCTGGTAAGAATGTTTTGGGGTAGAATATGATTGATATGATGAGGCACTTCTGCTGTTTCGTGGGAGTTTTTCTAAAGTGAAAGTGCAGCGGGTAACTTATACGGAAAGAGATTATAGCGGGAACGGGAGTAAAACAACATATAATCAACTTCAGCAACTACTCGACACCACCAACCACCACCCGCATCACACAGGTACCTTTAACCAGTACCATTATTAAACGACGCGGCGTAATATATTTTCTCAAAGTTCACTCCAAATCGAGTTGAAGTGGTAGCTGAAAACGGAATGGAATGACCGATTCTGACACGGACCGACGTTTACAAACGGCTGTGGCCAGCATGGATTTTTAGGGTTAAGAAAAAAACCTCCCCGTAACGTTTAACAATTGCACAATTTTTTGGCCCGCGGCGCTGCTTCTCGTTTCATATATCGCGCTATACTATTGCGTTCCTACTTACAACTTAAATGTTAATTTAGATGTCCAAAAAACATACAAAATGCACTCTAACATCCTAAGACTGCAATATGGGTAGGAATTAAAAACGAGAAAATTGAGATTAATATTTTTTTGGCAATCAATTCTAGAAATTCAAGGCTGGCCACGCGTTTGTTATTTCCTCATTTAATTGTCATATACCTAAATAATTCTAATCCTAATCAGAATAGAAGTTCCGATTTGCGGACAACGGCGAGGATGGATTCGAAGATAATTTACGGTGAAACAATGGAGACATCTCGAAGCCCGGTTTGGTCCCCTTGTGGCTTTTTCATAGCCTCCGCAACTCTAAATCAAGATGAAGTCGTTATCCGATCCGTCAACACGCAAGTCAAAACGGAAAATAAAAAAATATTGCCAGTTTATCAAACATTTAGCGTCAAAACAGCCTTTAACCGCATCGGCATTGACATCATGAAATGGTCACCGGACTCCCACTACTTGGCTATTGCATCTCTAAGGCAGGGCTTCATTAAAATATTCTCCATTGATGACCCATCTTGGAAATGCAAAATTGAGCTTGGGACAGAAACGGATGGCACAGGACTTCATGAACTTGATTGGGCACCACAGGCCCGTCACATTCTCACTATTTCTTCGCATCACGTAAGTCAAAGCAGATTGTGTACCTAATCCATATAGTTCAATGAATTAGTTCATGGAATTGGAAGTACTATCAATATTACAGTAATTAAATTACTGGTTTCTTTTCTGCTCTAGCTGCAAATGACAATATGGTCCTTGACTGGTAATAAAGTGAAATATATACGAAAAATTCTGCCTATCGCTGATTGTAAATCTTTCACTCCTGATGGTAAGGAGATGGCCTGTGCACAGTTTGATGAGACTGGAAAGAAATCGATTTGTATTTATGATACACAGGAATGGGATAAAATCCGAGTAAGAATTAAATACTTAATTTTAATTTAATTGATATCTGTGTTTTGGCAGCAGTTTTTTTAGCCTCGATCATTGAATACTTTGCAGTCATTCGAGTGCGACGTCAAAGATTTCCATGGACTCCAGTGGTCTCCAGATAACTCCGTAATTCTAGTCTGGGATTCTCCACTCTTTTCAAATCTCTACTGGTACTCCAAGATGGGTCAATTACTGAAGCATTACTCTCCAGATGGTCTTTCCAGAGGAATTCAGTCCATCGTTTGGTCCCCAACTGGACAGTTCCTTGCTTGCACGAACCATACTAATAACGTATGTCCTACTAAATACCTACAATAACGTAGAAAGTCTAATCAATTTGAACTGATTTTATGGATAATTGTAATGTATGTGTTACGGTTCGGATATAATCTTGGTTCTGTTATAACCGAACCGGTTCGTATTTAATATTAAATGCGGTTTTAGCCAATTAAACACCATTAGTCAAGCTAATCTGAATTCGTTAATTATGGAATCTGGACCGAAATTTAGTGTTCTTTCTTAAGGTACACTCCTTAACATTGCTAATCTGCTGCAAGATTGTCAAATTACCAATTAATTGGAAACGCTACAAAACGCGGCAGAGTTATTAGACATTTTCAGAAGGAAAAAATATTCTGAGCTTAAAACTAACTGCACCATTGAAAAGAGCGCTAAATTCCCGTTCAGATCCAACAATTATTAATTTCGAATTTACTTGATTAATGGTACTTCATTAGAGAAAACCGTACACAATATTATATACGAACCGGTTCGGTTATAACAGAACCAAGATTATATCCGAACCGTAACATATGTAAGCTTTAATTTTATTACGACTCATCTGAGACAGTTAAGGATTATGAATGCTCTAACATACGGCGTGGTAGTCGACGAGGTTCTACACAAACGGTTGACTGCCGATTATCCAAAATGTACAATTTATTCGGAGAAAATGGATTTCAGATATGAATGTAAGGAAAGGAGTACTTTAACTTAATATTCATTTGACCTGTCACCTCAGTACTTCAGTATACGATTGTTTTAGTACAACATGAAAAATATATTACTTTGCTCAGGCGAAACCCGAGGAATTCTGTATGAACCCGCTATAAATCATGAAGACCTCTTGTCACGTTCAAATATCAAATTCAGTTGGGATGGTAAATATGTTGCAGTATTTTCTACCATGTTTCCAAGCGAATTGTGGATATGGGATTTAAGCTCTGCAAGCCTCGTCTCAGTTCTGTCTCAGATGGAACCCATAGAAGGTATTAACATGCATTACTTAAGTATATTTGTCTTTATTAAACGGTTACGGAACGGTTGAAACTTCTTCGTTTTGAACAGATTTCAACTGGAGTCCAAAAGATGCCAGTTTATCACTTGTGACAGGACATGGCTGCATCTACATGTGGTCTTCAGCCGGGACACTTGTTTCTCGAATTCTCCCAGGCATGAACCAGAGCCCCAATCTGAAGCAAGTCGAATGGAGTCCTCGTGGTGACGTAGTATTCACTGGTGGTTCCGGAAGATTTGCAATCTGTTACGTGTCAAAGCTAAAAAGTCCTGCTGTAAAATCAAAACAGTAAGCGAAGGAGCAGTAACAATTTACTAATCTAAATACTGGGTCTTTGCCGGATAATAATATCCTCACTGCCGGTATCCTCCTTTGCAAACTCATCGGTTGAGGGTTTTGGTAACGGCAGTGGACCCCTTCCTCAACCTCGTTTACAAGATCTGACAGATACAAGAAAACCTACCTATTTCGGAAAGATGTAATATTAGTTAAAGAATAAATGGGGTCTATTATCAGCAGCCCCTGCTGAATTTTTTAAATAAAGAATCAAAAAAACGTTACATTTACTTTCATCTTTCCAAAAGTCTTTCTCTTCCTCCTTCGAGATGTGGTTAGGAACAATGGGCAGTGCTTCCAAAGATGCTATGATACGATACCTTGACCTTGATTATTCTCCTTTCTATGGGCTTTGTTACCCTTCAAGTTGTTAATCTCAGTAATTTGATACTTCAGATTTAGATGTGTGCTGTGCTGACTTAAGGGCAGTTTCGCCTGGTGTAGACGTAGGTAGGATGTAGCTCAGGTAAGATAGAGAATGCCGTTTTAATGGGACTAGTTTACCGCCTCGTTTTCCGCAATTAACCGATTCATTTCATTTTCATACAACGATTCAATTTCAGTGAGATGCAAGATACACGTTCTTGATATTTAGCTTATCTTTCATACATCAGATGTATTTACTTCAACATTAGCTGCATACCGGCTTGTAGCCGCCTCCCTTCTTAAATCTGATGTTTCAGTACATTCAACTCCAAAAACTTGCTCGACTTTCGACTTAGAATCAACTCCTTCAAATTTTCAATCATGCGGCTTGTATGCCGACTTCTAATACTTGGGATGTTTTATGAACCGGGACCGTTTCCTCGTAGGTACATTTTCAAACCTGGATATTTCAAGTATTGACCCTTGTGATGGGGTTTTTTCTTAGGCTCTGAGCAGAAAATGTAGGACATGACATGCCGTGTTTCGACTGTAGCGGGTGGGTTGAGAATACCGATCTGGGTCTGGATTGCAATTCTAGTGGATTGGGAACTGGGGTCGACCGGGATCTCGCATCTACCTCGAGCCTGTGCTGATTTAATCGAAACCAAGTCGCTGCAAAGGATGTCTCGTCCTCGATTGCGGTTCTAAAGAAACTTCATTTATGCAAAATTTGAGATAAATAAAACGTAGAGACTTACGAGGACTTAGCAAACTTCAAGAAAGCGGACGGAAGCGGACAAGGGATCGATTTGGGTCAGTTGGATCCGGCAGTCGCAGGGACGGGAACGGGAAGATTACTGGGAGTCCGACTATCGGATTGAGCCATATAGCGTTGGACGGAAAATCCGCGAGGGAAGGATTTCCGGGCGTCAGAATCGGGCTGGGACAGCGGAAGGGTTACAGCGAAATCCCAAGCCTTGGGCTCTCAGCTGGGGTTGGGTTGGGTCCGGACCCTCGTGACTGCTCGTCATTTCCATGACCGTGCAGAGATGCCCGAGGTTTTCTCGTCGTGTACCACCGAGACACGGTTGGTGAAGGACTGTGCTTAAAGCGGTGTTTAGAAACCCTGTACCGAGACACGGTACATTGTAGACCGAGAAGGCACTCCCGGGGGCTGACCACAGCCATCTCCGCATGGGAATATACCCCAGCAGTCAAACCGAGTCACGGTTTGGACGACGGTATTGATGCAACCATCGACATATTCACAGTGAAAGTGATGTACAGTGATGTAAATTACAATTTTCGGCTGACCTCGACTCAAAGCTCGTTAGGTTGTTACGTCAAGCGGTGGTGGTACAGTTGGTTGGTTGGCTGACTGGGCAAATCATCTTTCTGTGGTACCGAGTCACGGTTTTAAGGGAAAAGCATCCTTTTTCTCGAACCGAGAGACACTCGGTGAGCGACTGAATTTTTGCTATCGAATACTGCAACATTTATGTAATATTCAAAGCATTTACAGTGAAGTAGGAGCTGAAATTTCTTTACTTGCCTCCAATAGACCGCTTACGGCATTCGAAATACTGCTCGCCTTATTTTTTTCAAAAAATCGGGTTAGCCGGTTCGGTCAATACCGTGCAGAGCTCCTGATGATTTCATTCAGAACGGCTGAGCTGACTTCTAATGCCTCGAAAGATTCTTGGATGCAAACCTTTTCTCTCCCTTCAAAATCTTTTTCAAAAGCTGGCAAGAAATTACATTGACTGCCTCTTATTGAAAAATATTTCCTTCACAGGTGAGTCACACCTTTAGGGAACCATTCATTGGGAAACGAATGGCGATCTTTAGTCCCCGGTCAGACCGACCCTATCTTCCTGATAGAGAAGCCTCGTGGCCATACTGCTATCATAAAAGAGATTAACCTTCATATTATGACTTCAAAACAGCGGCCATGGAATTAGCACTTGTTTTCTTTCCTCCTCTCTCCTCGAGCTGCTCTGTGCCCCGAGCTCACAACTTCCTGACTTACTCCAAAATCTTCATCATATTACTTTTCAAACCGCCTCCTCTCTATGCAATACTTCATTTCTTAAAGTTTTTTTTTTACTTCACTCTCGAAACCTGTGAAGCCGAGCGACCGCTTGCATCGGCTTGAATTTGAGTCGCCCTTCCCTTTACGTAATACGTCTGTGCTTGCTTTTACCTTGCATAACATTTTCAAATGGGGTGATTTGTTGTCAGTGAACCTTGAGTGTATACGTGGACGCCGTCGTCCGTCGGGTAAACCGAAATCGATATTTCATATTGAAAACCAAAGCCAACGCTTGATAAAAACTGTGACTTACGACACCGTCCAATCGATTTGACTGCTTCGGTGTTGGGGCAAAATAGAATTGACTGGTCTTACTCGGGATTTTGTGGTCGCCTCGGATATCGGATACTATCTTCTAGTTTACTTGTGTGGACGTTTAGCACGCTTACTGAACCAGAAAGGTAGATGAAACTCTCCCAGCTCGTTCTTAACCGGAAAAGGTGGAGGGAAACTCTTTCGATGCCTATTTTTTGGAATGTTCTATAAGGTGATCCTCGATTTTGTGCAAGGGCTGGGGTTGGTCTTGGTCTTAAAGCAGCAAATGTTCACGTGCACGTGATTCATGAGGGATCCTGACTTTGGACGTACGGGAAATCCAGTTGAATGAATGAATGAGGGTTGAGGGTGATTCATTTCGGTTGTGGAATTCTAAAAAGACAGGAAAGACCAAACCCCTTCGGACGCCTATTAACATGATTATTATGACGACACGTTACCTCTCCGTTTAACAAAGACTTGCTCGAAATAAACCAGGAGATGGGTTGCTACGGGCACGTTGTCCTGCACAGAAAGTGTTCGTAAATCCCTGGTGAAACTGAAACTAAATTGAAATCGAGAAAGATGAGGGCAGCTCCTGTATAACGATGATTTTGGGTTTCAATGGTGCAAAAATTCAATTCATGGATGACCGGTGACAATGACATGGGTAGGTGGTAAACAATGTGAGATGAAGTGGTCCCTGTCGATGGACTCGTTAACCGCAACAGGCATGATGGTGAGCATGTTCCCTGAAGGTAAATTCTTAAACCGCATTTTCAAACTGACCTCGTATTCCTTGTTCTAACGCTTCATATCTTGACCAAAAATTGATTAAAAGGAGCAGGTAAGTAGTCCAAATTTTTTCGCACGAATCGGACGTCAAAGATGACGCGAGATTTATTCTCCCAACCGGTTAAACGGATGACATCGGGCTTCACGAAACAAATGGTGCGCACCGAGTCTCAGGAATAGGTACCTACAATAATCACTAAACAAGAAAAACCTAACCCACATTTGGTTATCCCCATTAGGGCTAATATATCACGTGATACGCTCGTAAACTAGCTAATAATAAAAAAGTCGTATGATAATTGCTTGCCGTCTTTAAAATATTGTCCACGATCGACCAAAGGTCAAATACCGAATAGGTAGGTACGGTTCAACTTCAAAACTTCGACTGTTTCATTTGAATCACTTTCCCATCGGAATCTACCGAACAGACGTTTGGTTGGCTACTGGAACTTTCCGGGACTTCAAACCTTTCATATTACTCACACCACAAAACACTTGACACCATAAAATGAATACTAGATAAAAAATATTATGACAACCACTTACATTGAAGAACAAGAATTGGTAACGTGGAATCACAGGTAATGTTTACACAATAAACTTCGTAGATAACATCGAAGATACTCAATATCGAAATGGACATTTCGCTCCCTTAAGAACTAGCTCATAAGTAGAAACAGAAACAACTGACACCTCATTTCATACTTAACTTCATATGGTAATGACTAAACTCGTAAATGAATTAATACGATACAGGAATGCTTACTAATATTCACTTATGTTCTTGTAGATCTTTAACTCAACTTCTGAATTTGATCTGGGACTAGAAGATTCTTTCTTGCTTTCGGCATGGGAATTGGGTAGCCCTGCATAACCAGCTTCAAACCTTCTACGTAGTTATCGCCTGGTTAAAATTCATTTGCAATTCGTCACTTACAGATGGTGTCTTTCTGCTATTGTCGTTGAACAGTAGCCTGGGTATAGGAATGGACAATCGTTCGTCGGGTTTTTGATTCTGATCCTAGTGAACGTGATAAAGGACCGAAAAGAATTTGACGCCTTCTATTTTCACTTATAGATCCCCACTAAAGGTGCTCCTGAGATTTCCTCGTCTCTGCAATAAGTGCTGTAAACAGGCATGCCTCCATTGCACTGTACTCCAGATATGAAGATGGCTCATTTCTGCCTGTAGGAGTGGGTAAGGAAACTACCTGCATAGGAGAGGTGACAAAGGAAAGCACATTTTCGAATTTCACTTAACTAACCCAAGTCTGTGACAACTGGGTATAAAATACGTTTTATGGATACGGATAAAAAAATTGAAAAATGGATTCAAAAGACTACCTTTGATTTGACGATCTTACTCTTTCTTTAAGATTTACATAATTCCTCTCGCCTTTTACTGAAGGTGTCCGCTGGTGACCTACTGCTCTACGTAACTTTGATTTCGTAAATAGTCACTAAGACACTGATTGAAGGAAATAAATGAAACCTGAAGGCTTAAACCGCCCACCTTTCTTTCACATCCTGCATTTCCTGCAAGACCTTATAATCTTTAGCTTTAAAACGTCTTCCATCCCATTTCCATCCATAAAGTTTCTCCGACTTATACCCTGTACTTGAGAAACAAAAGAAACATTCCGACCCAAAAGAAAACCATGCTCACTATGGCACTTACGGAGTGTGATATTTCTGAAATATTAACTGATGGTCCTAGATTATATATAAATTGCCAATTGCCACATCAAGATGATAAGTAGTAAGTAGTATACGGTTAGGAGTTCCCCGGGTAGTCGAACATTGCAAAAACTAGAAAGACAAACCTACAAAACTGGGGGACTTCGAAAACGCAAACACATTTCTAATTTTAGACCATATAAGATAATGTAAATGAAAACAGGAATGGAAAAGCCAAAACCCAAAACCTTGTAAACCAGATGGACGACCGATACAAAGGATTTCATTTTCGTAGAGGTTGGAGATATTCCAATTGATACATCGTCAATACTCAGGTAGTAAATCTCTAAAACTCAAACGACAATCCAAAACCAAAACTCCTACACGAGGTCTAAGTTAAGAACCTTTGAAATGTAGAGAAAGTGTAAGTAATTAACGCAAAGTTTACCAACGGTTGATTTCACTTGAACTTCCTTGAGGTTATTTTATACCGTCAAATGACAGAACCTCACTCCAAAGATACTTTCATAATGCAACTAGACACGTTCGTCGATGGTTCAAATCTTTTCATAACCCTCAAACGTTGCAACAGTTAGTACCTCCAATACATGATTTTACAGGTTTCAAAAACTCATACCGGATAAACCTTAGAACGTATTCCTTTCTCGCAATATTAAAATTCAGTTACCATTCGCATTCGCGATATCGGGTGGGTACCTTCAAATTCAAATTCGGAGAAAAGAAAACAAAGAGATTTTTCCAAACAGTTATAGCCTTCAATGCATCAATCACATCATGAACCCAGACACTTTAGTTAGTACGGATTTCAAGAATTAAACTACGCATTACGATATTGGGATTTAGGATCATCTACAAACGCATGGCAAGTCAGGCGAAAGGTTCCTCGGGAGCAACGTTCTAAAATGGCCTTTGCACCGAAGACGGGAACGGGATAATGCAATTGCATGTCAAGTCGAATCTCAGGATTCCTTTTAAAAACAAATTAGCAGACATTTAAGAAGTGCAACTAAGCAACTTCAGGCTGTAATTAAACATAGATAAGGTAATATCGAAATATAAAACGACACAATTTACACCGAAGATCCCCTTCCATCCAAATTTGTCTACAGAAGCTCTACAGCAACGTCGCATAACATATGGCACGGACATTCGTTTAGTGACCAAAGGGGCTGAAACGAAACTTCGAAGAATGCTTCTTCCAGAAATGACTTTGAAATAGAAAACCGAATTCTTATCTGGGATATGATACAGCAAACATCATAGCTCGAGCAATTCCAACATCCAAACAGTAAGCAGGAGATGAGATCACTCGTACTCGGACAAACTCTCAACTGAAGCGTTCATGTTCTAAATGTTAAACTCAAAGAGAGATTAAGCCCAACCCTCCCACTCCCATATTCCCCCTCTTACTCATTTGCATCGTGGTAAGGTTACGTTTACGTGGTACTTATCGTGTTGACTAGTTGGTCATGTCTACCTCCTCGGACCAGTCCAAACGCAAGTTGCGGGTGCGGGATGACATCGGTCCTTGTATAGTATATGTGACTCTGGTTATCTCTAGCCGTCCTGAGTTTCACGGAAATCCTGTCGCGGAATTGTGGGCCAGAATCCGTCCACACCTTGTACTCAAACTCAAATCCCACAATTGATCCCTTACCTAATTTATTATCTACATATGTCGTGATCTTAATTACTTTACGGCTTACGTAACGCGGACTTATTCGTTTTAGTTGTTACTATGGATTCGATAATATGCTCTTCTTTCATCCAGTAGATAAGTTGAGGTGACCTGACCTGACCTTCTCCCAGAGGACCAGTGGCAGCCAACCCCGTCACTGTTTCGCTCGTATGACTGTAAAATATCCAAAAGCCAGTTAAGTAATCTCATGCATCCAATCAAATAAATAAGTCAACCAAATTACTTTCAATTATCAAATAGTTTTTCGATATCGATTTCATTATTTCACCTTTCCGGACATTTTGTACACATAGAAGTACAATAATTTATCTACAATACCCTATAATATCTATAGTCAGAACGATCGACGATTCCGAGTTTAACATCTAATAAATATACTTTAAGTACAAGTCTACATTCTCCATGCCGGGGAGTTGAAGTAGAATAATACATATATCACAGTTGGCATTATCAGTCTGTTGCAGTAGTAGTAATTGCAAATTGCAGGAAGTCTTTGGTCTCTAGTATCCAATCCCGGTCCCAGAAGACGTAAAAATCAGATCAGACCTTTGCTCGGTTAAGATCGTTGAAGAAGGAATCAAGGCTAGCTAGACAGGATTTTACTTGGTCGTCTAATTCGAATGCACTGTCTTTGCATAGGAATTCCCTCTCTGCTCTCGGGATTATCTGACTAGTGACTTTAAGCTGATAGGTGAAGGACTTCAGCTTCTTTCGCTTCTCTTCCTGCTTTTTGGCAAGTTGAGCTTTGGCAGCTCGGAGGGTGTTGGAGAGAACTGATTCAGCCAGCAGATTACTGCAACGGGTCTTCCGTCGGATTTGCTTACGCTTGTCGGTGACTTGGGAAATCCATTTCAAGAGGTCGGATGTTGTTGCCTCGTCTCTGCGGATTACTTTAGAGGTGTTGCTAACAGACGCCGTTATCTCGTTCTCGTCCATGTACTTCACAGCAGAGCAGTATTGCGGGGCTTTCATATTGGTTGATGAGTGTCAGAATGACAATATCAAACACCCTACGACTAACTCTTATTGGGAGTCTACCTGAACTGAGGGGACAAGGATAAAACGATACCTTGTAAAGACGAACTAGTCAGTAAGCAGAATACCTTCCTCTCCTTTCGATTTGGATCAAAAATGAGAACGAAGAAGGAACCGTCTGAATTACCTGTAACAAAGAACAAAAATAAAAATCATTAGTTCATTTGTCATGGTCAATACTGTATGCTGAAATTGTGAAATTAAATTATAATATAAAATAAATTATACGTAATATTAACTTCGAATCGGTATGTTTATTGTGAGGAAAAAAAGGAAGCTAGCGCTCACCCCCAGAAATATAAAGAATGAAGCCACGTAAACTGAACTCGTGAAACCCCATATTTTAAATAAAGAAGTACTTACTTAGACTTAGGTAATCAATATAAATTCAGCTTCAGTTACGTTAGGCTAGGCATAGGCAAACGTAAAAAGTCACAGCTCGTTAACTACGTTTCAGCTTTAGCTCCATCCAGGGACAATGGAGAATGTAAAAATGAAATAATGCACGAAAGTGAAACGCGTGATATACGAAGACAAAACGAATGTACAATGTATGATCAGGTCAGCAGTTTATTTATGAGTAGGTAATAATAATAAACCGTTTAAACGGGTGTAGTGTAGACCGACAATGTGGAGATTTTAAAACGGATTGGAAGTTCAAATTC
>JAQFYT010001639.1:0-15609 GCA_034694925.1 Ceratophysella denticulata
TTTGGCGTAAACCCTTCCCTTCCATTTGTTTACATTGCGAGGGTGGGGTGGGGAGTATCTGTATCGGAGACCGTTAAATCATATCGAAAATTGATGAATTGAATAAAACACCGAAGCCATTTGCTCTTATGGTACGTATTTTCATCTGTCAAGCGTAAAATAGGCGTTAACCTCAACTTCCCCCAGCTTCTGAGAACAATACTAAGATACATCTTGATACCTAAAGTGAGTGGGTTCTAAGAATGGTAGACATTTATGGTCGGGGTCTAAATGAGAAAAGGAGATAAATGCTCTGCCACAGAAACTAAAATGTCCTTGTCTATGACTTGATCTGGGAGTGGAACAGAAGCCTCTGTCCGCCTGACTGTCAATAATCAATTACCAAGGAACAAACGAGTTCAACTTTCAACAAATATCATAATGATCTCTCTTCTCTGCGTATGTAGCAAGATAACGTTAAGAACAATAGTAGATTTGATGATAAGCTTAGGAACCTTATGACTGTACCCAATACAGTATATTTAAGTGCAAAGTTCGTGCATGATGCTAAATCAAGCACCTATGTGGTAATTTACTTAGAAATGTTTTAAGTAGAAATAGGGTACAATTCGAAAGGTAGAAATTATATTTTTCTTACTTTCAAGTTGATCACAGTTGTTCACACGACCCTAGATTCAAAATTCATGAAAAATGTATCTTAGAAAATAATAAATCTCAATGTACAGGCTGGATACAAATATGGGCATACCTTCCAGTCACAAGTCTGTTTGAAAATATCAAAAGCTAATCCATTGGGACACTTGACACCGCCAAGTCGAATAGTCCCAGTGAGTCCAGCGGGGTCACAACGGACGACCTCACGACAATCACCCTCCGTGGTCAAACGGAAATATTCGTTCTCAGGCCGATCTTTACATAGTTTCTCAATTTTCTGAGCATTTGGTTTCAGTAAACTTTCTTCCTGACCGGAAATACTGTGGAGAGCTACGGAGAGCAAGACTAACAAGCCCAGCGAAACGCGGGCCATTCTGTAGGAATCTGTTATGGAAAAATTAATATGGAATTATTAAGCTGTAATCAAAATTTTTGTAGCGTCGAGGCCTTCTTACCTGTAAAAATTGGGAAAATACTTGACCGGATCCAATCCGGAAACGGAGCTTTCAAAACACGAAACCAAGCACTTTTCGTTAACAAAAACCTAATGAAGTGTTTTTAAAAAAAAATTGGAAAATGGAAAGGTGCTTCGTTACACAGAATTAACAAATAACAAGTTCTTATAAGATATTCGTAAATTACGTGTGTAAATGTAATAGTGTTGGTTTTGGTTTCACTTTCACAAAGACAAAGTGCAGAGAGATGACTTGAAGTAGTCCCTTCACTTAATGGCCCAACTGACTTCTTGTTGAATAATTGATTACTTCAAGAATACAATAACTATTGTAAATACTTGGGAGATCTACTGAATATGCATTAGTGATATGTATCTATCTCTATATGTGAGAGAGCGTCACTGGGCAGGCCTCTGCAATCTCCCAACGACTAATATCAAGTGACTGACTTGAGAGGGCTGAAGGGGTGAAACTTTTAACGTCTTCGTATCATCCAACCTAATGCATCTCCATAGGAGTCATTTGGACGGATGACCCACTAAAGATCTCGGCTACATTGGATAATTATAACGAGGATTCTCATGTTCTCATCTTGCTTTGCTGGTAATTGAGTAGTCTAAATATAAGGTATAGGATAGGTACTTCTGTAATCTTCAGTAAACTTCAGGTTGAGCAAAATACGAAACTGATTTTTTTTTCTAATTTTGTGCGAGTAAGGCGATGCATAGCGATACATATGTACTTTGAAACCTATGTACGAGGGTTGTCTCAGAAATAGTGTCGGAATGAGATTCAAAATTAGGTATCCCCGTAACGGCAATATTTCGGTGACAATTTGAAAGTTCGTTAGCAAAGCAGTTTCAAACATAACTGCAAATTTTTGGGAAGGACTGTTTATCAGTCAGTTTTTATTAAGAATTTCGTATGATTTGCATCCCCTGTCAAACTTTCAGCCTTTGAAGGATGGCCAATACCAATCCGGAGACCTCATTACAACATTATTTCTGAGACAACCCGCTTTACAGGTTTGGGTTTGTATCTGTATATGTGAATTTTACCGTGAGGCACACAAACGATTAAATTTAAATACAATTCGACGATTTTAAACAATGTTTTTACAGAATTTTTTCCAAAATGTTTCACGTTGTTTGGTGTTTTCCAAGTTTCTTGATTGGTGGAATTTACTGTATTTGTATTTGTTTTTATAACAAAGTTAACAGCTAATGTCGGAATAAGGTAGGAATTCTGATTCTTCGATGTACAATTTTATGATACTCTGCTCTCAATACCTGATTCAGACACTATAACGGTAGTGCACAACAAGGTACAGAAGAAAACAGTAGTTGGGTGAACAGATAACCGCAATCAGTCACGGGAAGATACGGTAGCCGCCGGCAGTGCGCAATGCAGAATAACTATATAGCTCAGCTTTTAACTTTTACCCATGAAGCGGAAATAATAACAATTTATTACTGCTAATTTTAATCTCACAAAGTGCACGTATTTACCGCTGCTGTCTGAAATAAGCATTTGATTTGAGATATCATATTAGGATAATTCGTGTGAGAATTTTCAGGGTGAGAAGAAACGGCATATTTCACGAAGCTTATAAAGTTTCAATCTATTTATGTTGGAAGTAGGGTTTTCACAGGGCATGTGGGAAATGTGTGGGAAGAAACGCCGGGTGTTTTTTTTGTATTTGGGTTCAGTATCGAGTACAGATTGCTAGATAATGGAAGTTTCTTTAGTTTATTAGCCTATTTTTTATAATTTTCGCTAGTTTAATAATAAGATACGATTTTATAAGTTCAGCTTTTCCAAAAACGAAATCGAAATCAGAACAATTAATGGTCTTCTAACGTTGCGGCTAATAGCTGTAGCATTGTGTTAGTTCACTAAATGCTATACCCACCGGTTTTCTATTGCCGAGAGTTAGACAGCCTCAGATGGAGGTTAATCCGTGGTCGATCAGGGCAATTAGAGTTAATTTGAGCAAAGCAATATCTTATGGGAGCTTAGCACAGGCTAAAATATATTTAAGAGGCTTAATCATTAATCTACTACAAGTTAGGGTATTTACACGCGGATCAAAATACATTCAGAATTTGTTCAATCTGATTTTGAATAGATTACGTGAGATTACGTTTTCCGGCTTTAAAAGTTTCGCTCCGAAGAAACATTTTGTTTTTGAAAAACTTGTCCAATGAATTAGCAGTTTTTTCCCAAAATCCAAAACTGAAAAAATTACTGGGAAATAATTCGAGCATATTTAATCAAAACGTCGAACAAATTCGATGGCATTAACATCCGACATAATTACTTATTTACCGTCGAATAACAATGACATGGAAGGAAAGCATCTGAATCTGAAAGATTCTGGAACAATGGATAGATAGGCTAATATGGTTGTAACGTTAACGTTTACGAAACATCCGGTCCATGTAACCCATTACTAGTCTTTAATTCACAAAGAGCATTCATTCACTTTCAGTTTCTGGTACTAAAAATAGTGCACCTTCCACTGAATGACCCAGATGAAGGACTTAGGTATGGTGGAATGGACCCTGAGCTGAGAGTAGGTCAGTAGTGTGGTGAAGGAAATTAGTGCATCGAATGCAGGTCAGTTCAAGAAATACATTCAAATACACTGAAAAGATAGTCTTATTCCGCGTCTTCAGTTCGACAATGACCAAATGACATTTAAATAGCTCCTGCTCGACCAATATCAAATTACACCCTACTCACTTTCTCACTGACAGCCCCAGTTTCACTTTCTATTTAGTACAGTTAGGTTGGTTTTTGCTTCGGGATGAACGCTGAGGTACCTATGTATTATAGTAACAATAAACAATAACCCTTCCGTTTCCATTTGCCATTCACGCAGGCTTAGATCGTCAAACATGCAGCAGCGCAGGCGATCGTGAAGCACTTGTATCGAACCAAAACCTAACCTAACCGCATTTTTGTCGAATAACCCGTCTCGTATCGTGCGAAACTCGTATTTTCCATTGAAATGCCGGATAAATTATTCATGGCAACTATTGGACTGATTGGCGGGCAAATTGGCAGGTCATTGTCGTGGCTGTCCATGTCCATTAGACAAATGAGTGGTTGTTGTACAACGATGAGGCTGAGCATGTCAAGGAAGCTTCCATATCTTCCATACCTGTGGTATGTGTACTCGTATTCACGGAGTGTTTAATGCATTAGCCCGTCAGACTATCTGAAGAGGGTTAAGTGACACTCTCACTTTCCTCATTGATTATTCAAGGATTAATCTGTAATCATGAGATGACTTCTTGTGTGCCCTTCTGCCATGACATCGCCCTGGCCTCTTCTCCCATCGACTTCAGATATACTCATCTACACTACTCATCTTGAGTGACATGCCAGTCGTGAATTGAGACGTGGAATTTGAATGAGAAATTCAATTGACAACATCTTCGGAGTCAAGACGGACACGGACAAGGAAGGGCTCTGAATCCCAAACTATGTTTTTCAGCCTTGAGCAGAATACTAAACGTTTCCATCCTCCATCGAATTCACGACTATTCCGGGAAAGTTCATAGAGCGAAAGTTCATAGTGTTCCAGTTTATGGCGCTCTTCATAAAGGGAAACTTTGAAGCGTTCATAGCGCTCTTCATAACGTAAAAGTATAAAGCGTTCATAGCGCTCTTCATAACGGGAAAGTTTAACGCGTTAATAGCGCTCTTCATGACGGGAAACTTTAAAGCGTTCATAGCGCTCTTCATAACCGGAAACTTTAAAGCGTTCATAGCGCTCTTCATAACGGGAAACTTTGAAGCGTTCAAAGCGCTCTTCATAACGGGAAAGTTTAAAGCGTTCATAGCGCTCTTCATGACGGGAAAGTGTAAAGCGCTCTTCATAACGGTAAAGTTTAAAGCGTTCATAGCGCTCTTCAGGACAGGAAAGTGTAAAGCGTTCATAGTGCTCTTCATAAAGGGAAAGTTTAAAGCGTTCATAGCACTCTCTTCATAAGGGGAAAGTTTAAAGCGTTCATAGCACTCTTCAGAATCATAACAGGAAAGTTCAAAACGCCCAATTCATAGCACTCTTCATAACGGGGAAAAAGCGCCTAATGTCATAGCCCTCTTCCTACCGGAAATGTTCAAAGCGCCAAATTCATAACATGTTCTTCATAACGTGAAAGTTCATAGCGTCCTATTATCATAACGGGGATAGTTCATAGCACTCCAATTCATAGAGCCCAGTTCACAGGTATGAATTGAGGTAGACATGAATCGTCGCGCAATGAATAGTCGTGATGTTCCATGTTCCATCTCTCAAACCAACGTTCATATCGGGACACCAACTTGGATTCAAGAGTCTGATATAATATTTTGTTTCAAATTAAACATGCTGCTGTTGAACTGACAATTTTACTAAATTCTATTTTAGGATATGCAGACTCTTAGCCATATTGGCTCATAAAGCCCTTGAATTTAAATGCTATGTGACTCGAATAATAATCGGTACATATAAAAAACAATGATGTACTACGGTATACCAAATCCTTTAAAATAAATTAGGTATCTTTATTATTAGCTACACAACAGAACATTAAACTTAGATAACAGGATATATATTTCAATTCAATAGGGTGAATTCAATCATGATTGAATTTGTACATTTACCTTTAGTTCATTATGTATTTACGTGACAATTTAAGTTTCAAAATACAGTACATCTATACGTTTAAAGGTACGTTTATGGAGTAGATTTGGATTTACTACTCATCTGCACCGTGAAATTGTATTTAAACTTTATGTATTCATTAAATCACGATTTCCTGAATTTCATTTTTGAACTAAATCAGCAGAAAATGCTATATTTTCCGAACTAAAATGTAAGCTACATTGAAAACAAAAAAATTAAACATATATATTTAGTACAGTAAGCATATTTTGTGCCGACCGGTAAGGCGGCAAACAATCCCTTAAAATATAAGCATGTTAGTAAAATATGGCAATGTTGGATAAGCAAAAAAAAGTCTAAAAGTTCTGATCTGACTACGTGAATCGGTAGGTCGACGACGTCTAAGGTCAAAAGGTCACTAGAGTGCCCAACCCTTGTTCTTGTACACACTGATAGAGTACGAGTCGGCGGTGGCCAGTAGTGGTTTGAAAGGATGAAAATGCAGAGATGCTACGGCTCCCATACGTCCGGATATAAAATGACCATCACGAATTCCATTGGACAAAAATGCACTTTGACCCAAAAATCCGTATACGTTCACAGAATGGTTGAGGCAGCCACTGGAAATATACAATACATTAATAACATCAATGAACCAGAGAATGGTAAATCTGATGCAATTATGACGGTACCTGGCAAAGTAAGGTAAATGCTGATGAACAGACAGAGCTGTGATATCCACGGACGTGTCAATAGTTTTCGTCGGGGCTCTTGAACGAAGGTCAAAAAATCGTATTTTCCCATTAGCACTTCCAGCTACCACAGTACGGTCATATCTTAGCGTGGCTCCAACAATCCAGGATTCATCAAATTCTCGCCAGGTCACAACACCACATTCGGATTGCGGTAAACGAACGTCTATCAAGCGTACGGCGCCTTCCTCTAAACCCAGACAGGCCAGATTTGGTTCTAAAATAGAAATATTTACTTAGTTAGTTTACCAACAAACAACAAAATTAGTCTGAAAACAGAGTATAGAATCCGATGCTTACCACAACGATGGATATCAATGGACGTGACGAGACAATCAAGACCAACAGGCCAATCCCCAATTTTCATTTCAGTTTTAAGATCCCAAACTCGTACAATTTTTGAATCACCCGTTGCCATAAGCTTCTCTCGTTCTTGGTCCCATTTAGCGACAAGACCGAATGATTTTGAGGATTTTGTCATTTGACCAATCTCAGATAATGCATTCCAGGATGTGAGCAGTCTGAAAGGTAAACAAATGGTTATTTATTATTTTTATGAAATAACTGATGAAATGTAACTTGCAGTCCAGCTTACTTTGGTTTTCCTTTTTCAAAATCTGGTTTCCAAACACGGAGCGTTCCATCATCTCCTCCAATCATAACTAAAGTCTCATCATGGGTATTGACCCAGTCCAGGGTAGTAATTCGGCACTCAGTACTGTTCTCCCATTTCCCGATAATTCGCTGAGGATCACCTGTACAAAAAAAACCAGTATTGTACTGGGTCTTCTACGCAGGTGGAGTGATAAATCCTTAAATAAATCGTACCAATATCGTAAATTGTAAACATAGGTCCCTCAGAAGCGAGCAACAACTTTTCGTACTCATGAAGTCGTACGATTGACGGAGAGTGTGAAGAAACAGTAAAACTGAAGGATGGTGAAGCCATAGCTGAAGTAGGTGTATTTCCATGAGAATGCTGAAGTGTTCGAGAACTAAAAACTTGCTCATCAATTTTCCCAGGAAAGGCTTTCACACGGCGAAAGCAATCTTTACGAATGGTCGTGTTCCGCATGTACCTACGAAGGGAAATCAAGAAAATTAAGAAAATTGGTTGTTCCCGGTCGAAATTCGTAGTTACATATTTACCTCCATTCCCGAGCATGATGATTGTCATCCTGAGTGTCCGTCATGTGGGAGGGCGGACGGCAAAAATGGAAACCAAGACCATTGGCATGTCCAGGTACAGTTGGTCGAGCAAAAAGATCCCAACACCATTCAATATACTTTGTTCCAATCAGTGGACATATTTCTTTATTTCCTCTCGAAGAATCACCATTTCCGTCCGACGGTTCTGGTGTATGACCCCCGCTCGCGGGACTTCCTGATAAGGTTGATATTCCGCTACTACTCGGCGTACTAAGTCCGGGCATACGAACAGGGGTCGTGTTCACTGATGCACCACCGCTGATTTTCACTGTAGAAAATGTTACACAATACTTAAGGGTCACGGATACGGAAATCTCAACTTTTATGTATATTAACTGGTAAGACCAAAATGACCAAATACCAAAAGATTTGGAACTAGTTATAGGCGTAATTCAACATGTACTTACTCAGACCATTTGTGCTCAATAATTCCCTGGCTTTCTTCCGCAAATAATCCATCACGGTTTTGGCGAGCAGGGCTACACCGGGATACGGATCTTTTTCCAAATTAAGCATAGCAGTGTACACTTTCCCGTAAATCCCAGTCATGGAGAGTGTACTCTTTCCCCCAACCCCAGCAACTGGGCTGAAGACTCCCACTGTTAATCCAGAGCATATTTCAGGTTAATTTCGAACTAAAAGTCTAATCTTAATTAAAATCATTGAGTTAGCAGAGCCTTAACGATTACGATTAATCTCTTACTTAGACTTAGACTAGAAAGTGAGCTACTGGAAGCGACGCGTCTCATAGGATCAAAAGTTGATGCATGTGACTCCGCTCCGGTCACTGTGGCTGCTGGATTATTAGCATGACTCAGAATTTTCATTCTTGTTTGACTGGAAATTCGTCGCATACCTCCGCCACCCGCTGGAGACGATTGTAGTTCTATAAATAACATGTTATTATGAATCTGTATGTAGTTTTAAAAATTATTCGTGCTTTCAAAGAGAAATCATAGAAAAGTACAGAACAAATGTAACAAATACAAACTGAAAAATTAATAGTCTTCGTAAGTCGGAATTTGAAAGAAATAAAAGTGGACACATGCATCACGTTGAACTTAACGCTTCGTGCAATAATTAAAATATCCGAAAAAACACCCAAACCACACCAACACCAACACCCAGTCAATTAATACATTTTTACGTAAGTAATTATCTTATCGTGTTTGATCTACTACATTTTCGGAGTACCATAAACCATAACCACAGAGGGGCAAAGTTTCCCTACTTCCCTACTGCCTAACTCCCTACTTTTCATGTCCAACCCTACTTCCCTACTCCCTACTTTTAATGTCCAGCTCTACCTCCCTAATCCATACTTTCGACGTCTAGCCCTATTTCCCTACTTCCTACTTTTCACGTCCAGCCCTATTTTCCTATTGGTAGCGCCTAGCGCCCTACTCCCCAGTTTTGATGTCTAGCGCTATTTCCCTACTGTGCTGTGCTACTCCCTAGGTACTTTTGATGTCTAGCCCTCTTTTCCTACTCCCTACTTTTGATGCCTAGCCCTATTTCCCTACTCCCTACTTTTCACGTCCAGCCCTACTTCCATATTGGTAGCGCCCTAGTCCATTATTTTGATGTCTAGCCCTATTTCCCTACTTCCCTGCCCTATAGGGCAAAAGGAAAAGGGTAAACTAGGGCGCCCAACCCTATAGGGCAGGGCAAGTTGCCCTCCATGCCGATAACTATGGTTATAAATCGTCAGGTTAGGTTCTGTACTCTGAAACCTTACCTGAGCAATGCTTCAGGACTCTGAAGATGCGGTAGATCACCCACGATAATACAGTAGTACCGCTTTTTAAATTAGACAGCATGAACCGGAAACAGAATATTTGGCTTACCAATATTTATGATATTATGCTGCTCAAAGACGACAAAATGATTCTCAAAAACAAGAATGAAATTATGAAGAGCCACAACGATTTCCTGACGAACAAGCGGTGAAGCTTCATCACTACACAGTTTAGTAACCAGTGTCATTGCCACAGAGTGATCGATGGCATTAGCATGCTCTGTTCTCTCATTCGAAGAATTTATGAAAGTTCCCAAAGCGAAAACAGCAGCTGCACGGACTTCCGGATCCGGCTCTTCAAGTAAACTATAGATTTTCTCATGAGCTGAATCCCGAACACCACACCAACGAGCGGCTGAGAAATCTGCCCAAGTCAAACCCAGGCAAATACATACCCAGCGCTTGAGCTCCGTGTCATTCTCATCTAAATCCAGATACAGAAACATACATCAATATCGTATGTACCTATTTAAAAACTAGAAACACATAGTAAAACTCGAAGTTAGTTATCTACTCACCGAGTGCTAGAAGACACGTCGAGACCAAATTAGCTTGTAATGCAGCCTGTTGTCCAAGGCGGTGATTCCGGACAATATTCGTGAGAACAAATACGGCCATAGTTCTGTGTTCGAATGGAATGGTCGTGTCACCCACAATTGTAATGAAGTACTTGTGACTTCCATCTCGCACCAGATCCGCTTGACAGCTCTGTCAGAGAAAACATAGACGAATAATTACTAAATACAACAAAGAATTGTGAATTCCAAATAATGGAACATACATGATCCACAGCCAAGATTTTGGCCCATATAAAAACTAGGAGCGGCCTCAATTCTTTCGCTGAAGATTGTAATAACTTGAGAACATAAGGGAAGATCCCAACAGCTAGTGCTAAATTCACAGCCCACCAACCAAGATCAAGGAACCTGTACAACAATTTATTAATTTATAGAATTTCTATGTTCTGTAAAGTAAACAGGAAACTGTAAATTGACTTAGGTACTCCGAATACCTGCCAAGTAGCTCCAATGCACGAACTCGGTGAATTTGACTCAAAAGGACTTGTAAAACAATGGGTAGTTGTTCCGGAGGTTGCCTTGTCTCACTTCCATATTCTAACCAAACTTGAAAGGCAGTTAATTGTTCTTCAAAGAATGGAGATGCTTGGTGATTCGTGACGAGGGTCTCCAAATTGATATTTCCGTTCACACCATTGGCATGAGCATGTGCGGCTTGAATTTCCTCAAGAACACTGGGGAGTTGACTTAGGCTGAGGTCAAGAACTAGGTCCCAGGCGGCCCACATAGGGTGCTACAGAAGAAATAATGGTTAGGTTAAGCATGTCAAGTAGCATGTAGCAAAATGTCATCGATCGTGAAACTGAATTTGATATTTACCTACCTGAGACGTTGGGGGCAGTTTCGGTGATGACGTCGGGGTGCAGTCATAGGATCTCATAATTCTCTCAGCCAATAAATAATTTCGAAATAGACTCGCAACTAATAAATCTTGCCGAAATAACCTGAAACAGAAATAAGGTATAATAACCATGGATTTTATCACGGTTGGGTTAATCCCAAGTTAGCTTAGTTGAATTCAAATACTCAACTCACGTACTTACTTTTGGAATAGGTGGCGAGGAAGAATATTCCAAGCAATCGTATCAGTAATTGCTGTAAAAATCCAATTTAATTCACCCAACATTGTTCTTCTGTCACTTAGCATACCCGGGACCCTAAAATATCCGAAATTAGAAATACAATTGTTTTGTCCATTGTTTTTTCGAAGCTAAGATTTGTATGCTATGCTTCTTGGCAAGACCCCATAAGTAGTGGTTAGGTACTTACTTTTCCATCATCTCCAACGTTAATTTCGGAATGAGTTTATCCTTATTTTGAAGTAAAAACCATTTGAGGGCAATTCGCATAGGAGTTGTGAGACATGCCGTGAATAAGTCTGCTGGTAGATCCGGATTCATTGGAAGTAGTTGACTTTCTCCGCAAGCACCGAGTTGAATACAACCACTGAAATTCGGTGGGGCAGTCCCACTCAAGGCCGAAGATTTGGCGAGCATTTCCTGAAGTGTCAAAATAGAGTAATTAAAGTCACACTGTACTTTAGTACTTTGATTTCCAACTTCCAACATTAAATTGGTACAGCCCATCGAATCGATCTAGTGTCGAGCATTCAGAGTAACCATACTCATGCCTGTGTTTGTGGTTTATGGTCTACGGTTCATGTTCATAAGGTCAAAGATCAAACGTCAACTTAATGAAGAATTGGACCAAGGAGGGGGACATTGAACATTCATCATGCAGCTCACAAGATGAATAGGAAAGACAGTAAAGCCATAACACTGTGTCAAACCAGTTTAGAAATTAAATATGAACCTCCGCGACTTGTCATGAAGCTGTGCGTGAATTAGTATTCCCAAACCATTTAATTATTGCTGTTGATTGAAATTAAGTAAGAGAAAGATAGCATTACAAATTACAAACTATTACCTCGTATTCTCGTTCATGTTGTTCAGCAAATTGATGAAAGGATTTGATAATAAGCCCCGCATTGGAACAGTCGTAGACATAAATCGACGGGGAGCCCATCCATGTTTGTAGGTCATAAATACTCAACGGAATATATTGTGTATAATTCTAGAATACGGGAATAACTTTATCAGTTTGAATTTCAAGGTAAACTTTTCAAATTATACTTCATGAATTCAATTTATGTGATTCTCATTACCCGATTAAAAACCCATATTTCACCATTATTAGTCGGCTGAGGAACTCCGTGACCATTGTAGTGAAATAAAACTCGTTCATCCTTCGCATTCCGTCGTAGAGAGGAACATAGTTTCTTTACTTCATCTACCGTTGGATCTAAACTAGTTTTATAACGGGCTCTTGGTTGCCACCTGGAATAATAGATTGTACTCATGTTCACAATATCAACGAATAAATATAAAATTAAGTCTATGTAAATAGTTTTAAAATCCAAAAACGACTTACCTTTCGTATTGTTTCTGTAGCGTATTCCCAATAGTTTCTAAAGCCTTCTGAGGGCTCAAGGACAGAGGATCTGGAAGAAGCATAGAATTGAGTACTTACTTATAGAACGAAACTTAGCTATGAATGCCAATATTGACATTTTCCATGGAATCCAGATCTATCTAATAGATTAATGTGTCTCTTCTCTGACCTATCCAGCACTCCAGACGGGCACAGGGCTGGGTTTTTGGGACTCCAGGTGGATCCACACCAACATTCAGACAAATTACTAGGGCCACGCTCACTGTTTTCATCTGAAAATAGAAGTTCAATGTACAGTTATCTTACCACGATACATACCACGTGATTGATTACGGACTCGTTGTGTTTACATTTGACATTAGGCACATCATACATGACATATAAATAAATATCATTTACCATTTCACATAAGTCATAAGTTGTACGTTGTACAACTATGTAAGTGTCACTTGACAAAGATGCTTTGAGACAAATTCATTAAATTATGGACATACCCTTTCTTTCATACGCCAGGTCTGGGGTGAGGTCTCGGTACCCTCGATCTTCTCGACATGTCGCTTGTGGTTGAGGGCTCTGGGCAGGGCCCAATCGTAGAGGTCAGTGAGAAGTTCCTCCTGATCCTCACCCTTGAACTTGAGCTCGAGGACTCGGTCCAAGGCGGCCATCTCTTCACGCTCTTCTTCAAGGTCCGCTCTACAAGGTCACAGGGCAGGTCAAAACACCTCAGAAAACCAAAATTGCTTGGCTAATTAATTGCTCAAGAAGAACATTCGAGCTAAGATTACGAAAATCTGCGGGCCTCCTCGAGCGAGAAGAATGTGGGAATTTTGAATTCGAGCGGTAGACTGTTTAACTAAAATTATTGACTAAACTTAATTAGTAATTATTTTACTACATACTATCAACTATGTATTTGAGAAGCATACTTGTAGTCTTGGTCCTGGCTCTTACGACGACCCTTTCAACCGACGACGTTCACCCTACCCAACTGTTTGTTGAGCTTGTGGAATTAGTCACACTGATTGACGACGGACCACCGAAAACTAAAGAGGAGAAAAACAAATTGATTCGGAACGGAGTTAAATTGATCGCAGACAGTATCAGCTATGGAATAGGTTAGTTGTACCTATTTTGTATTCGTATAACATTTAGCGTGTGACTATTTTACCTAGCTTACTTCTATTCAACATACAATAATATTACGCTTGACATGACCAAACATATATGATTAATTTAATTAGTTCTAGTGATTACGTAGGTACTTACTCTTTGAATACAGAATATAAATAGATATCATTTAGCATTTGACATCTAAACTAACCTGCATAGGTAATTGTACAACATAAAACTTATGAAAGTGCCACTTCTTGACAAACGCTTTGAGACAGATTAATTAAACTATGGACATAATCTTTCCTTCATACACCAGGTCACAGGTCTAGGGTGAGGTCTCGGTTACCTTCGATTTTCTCGACATGTCGCTTGCGGCTGAGGATTTGGGCAGGGCAAGGTTTATTTTAATTTAAATGTCCTTACTTATTTTCTCAGCTTCCCATAGTACAAAGAAAGACGACATTTACCTTCATTACATAAAGTTTCTTGAAGACCGAAACAAGGGACTTATGGCGGAATTGGTCAAACTTGAGGTAACAACCAAGGAGAATTGTCCAGCTCCAGACTCAACACTGGTGTCAACCAAGAATAGGGAGTTAATTCGTGCCGCCATTAATCAGTATGATGCCGACAAGACAGGGAGACCTGATTTGGCACTAGAAAGTTCGGGTGGTTCTGTGGTGAGCACGAGATGTACGAAGAAATCAGATTTCGGTGGGCCATATGTATCTATTTTGGGATATCCGTTTTTTTGGCCAAATAGTCCGCGAAGGGTTATTCAGGTAAGACAAATGCTAAAAATCTGTGTTTGTTAATGTTTTATTTAAATATTGATATTTGAATGTATTATTTTGAACGGTAGCCTGGAGGAATGAAGCCTGGGGATTGCTGGTCATTTGACGGGGCTGAAGGTTTCATTGTCCTCAAACTCGTGGCACCGACAAACGTCACTGGTTTCACGCTTGAACATTTACCGAAGTCAATTTCCCCCTTGGGTCACATTGACAGTGCTCCGAAGAAATTCAAAGTCGTGGTAAGCTCTTAACCTAACCTAACAACGTTATACAGCTCCAAAAGTCGCGTTGACTTGGACTAGATCAAATACAAATTATAATGTGTGTATCATTTCTTTGAACCAGGGATTAACTGACTATGGAGATCTGAGCACTGAATTCCTATTCGGCGAGTTCCAATATGACGACAACAGTATTCCGATACAATATTTCGAGGTTCAGGTAAAACTTTTGTACATAATTGCTGCTAACTAATCAAATCAGAACAATAAACTTTACGGTATACTTCTCTTTCTTTGTATAGAACTCATCGGATACGTACTTTCCTTACGTGGAATTGAAGATTCTCTCAAATCATGGGAATTTAAACTACACTTGTCTCTACAGATTCCGTGTACATGGCAATTTGGAGAGTGGGCTTACTATACTACGCATATAATTTCTTACCCGCATGTTTCAAGAAAAGCCAGTCAGGAATATTTGAACGATTGAATTTTGAATTTAGAACGGTATGATTCAGGTTAATTACGCATTTATCCTAGATGTTAGATGCTAGGGCAAGTACCTTTAAATCTAACCCAACCTACCTTAATTAGCGTAAAGCTATGTATGCCTTGCAGCAATATATGTGCCTTCATGTTTTCATAATGATTTAGCATAGGATATTGTATGAACAATAATGCTGGACGTTTTCATGAATCAAATTGTATGTGAGGTATGCTTTGTCTGCAAGTTATTTTTAAAAAGCTTTTTTGAACAATGGCCGATCATTGCAAACTGCAATTGTCAGCGTAAAATTTCTGATTTTGTAAAAAATAATTACGAATTTTTCTTCTTTTCTTCACTCTCCTCGTGACTTGACCTAACAGGAAATACAAGTGACCTTTGAATATTTTGTAGCTTTGTGCAACTGAATTTGGTTGAATTTC
>JAQFYT010001640.1:0-15607 GCA_034694925.1 Ceratophysella denticulata
CGTCTTTTTTTGCGGCGGCTATTGCGCGGCGGCTATTGCGCGGCGGCTTTTGGTGCGGCGGCTATTGGGTGCTTCGATTTTTTAGGATAGCAATTTTTTCATATTCAATGAAATTGATATTCTGTTCAGGAAATACGGATACGCGAACAACATTGCTACCTACACCATTGTGTCGAGCATGTGGACTTCCATGTTTTGCCTTGGTACCCTGATTGGAACTGGGGTCAGTGGAGCACTCTATGACTCGATTGGATTCCAGGAAAGTGCTTGGGTTATTATCGGTTTACAGGGTATAGTGGTGAGTTGAGAATGTCTAATTGCAATTGCAGCGTATCAACTCGTTCAGGAAAACCTTCTCGACCTGGGCATGACAGTCAATATATTTCCTGTAAATTGCAGATCCTACTTACATTAATTTCCCTGTTGACCTCTCAATTGGGCTACAAGCCTGTGCCCCTTCCAGCCTGGACCTTCAGGTCCTCCGAGCGCCAGCCTTTGCTCAACAAAGAGACTCCATTCGCCTATGTCCATCAAAAGTCACAACCACCGCTCAAAAGAGTCTTATCCGCACCTTTCTTGACCGAGAAAGAGAAAACACGACGATCCAGTGACTGTACTTATGGAACTGCGACCGCGACCCCTCCTAACAGCGTTGCTACTACTGCTCAAGTTGTCACTGCGTCCGAGTCCGACTAAAATCGTTAGAATATGTTATAGCTACAGCTACACTGTTGCATAGTGAATAAAGAAAAGTTCCTATTTTGTATACGTTAATCTGTAACAGTAAATTATCGGTTTATCCTTTGCTACTTAATTAATAATTAATTCGTCTAAATTAAGTACCAAAAGGTTTATAACATACCGTAATTCATAGCTGAATAAAGGTTATAGTCTTCCTATCCCGTAAAGTAAACCTGCAAGTTAAATTTTCGGCATAAATCCAATGTCCACTTATATACCGAAAGTTAAAACACATACAGAATTTGGAATTAACGATATTAACCGTATAGTCAATATGTTATATGTTTACGCAGTGTTTCATTACGAAAACAAATAAATATAAGACTTTTACCTCAGGTATTGATTGATTAGCATAATTTACATAAAGCGTTAAATTACATAATCCTCGTAGTGATTAAATCTTAAAACTGGTTACGACAAATGATGAAAGAAATAGGATTCTATACGTTCCTACTTTGGGAAGTTGTGAGTGACACAAATCTTTAAACCAGTCTTGATTCTGAGTAAATTCTAGTTACAAAACAAATAATTAATGTGGTGGCGTAAGACTTCTGAAATCAATTATAGAGAACCTAAACCAAGGTATTTAAAGTGTGCATTTGCTGAGTTTTAGCCCGTTTAAACAGTCCGTAGCTAACAGACAGGATCATCCATACTCCTCAAAAAATGGGCTTAGATTAGTATTAACGTATCTACATTTTAGTTTGAATTATGTAAATTAGGCTAATACGATAACAAAAATGAATCACTTTCGTATAAGCGTCCTACCAATTTTGAAAATTATCAGTGTTGTAATATCCCTAAATGTGTTAGCCATTCCGCTACAGCAAGTTAACTCTGTACCGAGATCAATAGTCACGGACACTGATGCAACTTCAACGATAGTACCTTTGGAGATCAATTACGTACGGGCAATAGAGGCCAGAAACTCTCCTGAACAGAATTCACTTCAAGGACACGGTTTGACGAAAAGAATTGGTTCGGACAAACACAGATCGGTAGGTACTCCTATTAAATATGATACCTATATGTGATTGTTTATAATGTTGATTCATTTGTTGAGTCAAATTTTGGTATATTATGCTGATTTATCCATGTATTTTATTAAATCTCACAGAAGCGTACAATAGACGAAGCGGATCATTGGATTAAGCGACATGCAAGGCGGTTTAGGAAGCGGCTTCGTAATTATTTCAAACGCTTTGATTGTACTGGCGAAGGCCCGCCTTACACGAAGCATTGCTTTAGATTCAGTATATAATTTTATAGATTGTATTTTACTAGTTTTAATTTTAGAATTTTTGAGTCATAATTCGTGGAAATCGGGTAGTAGTTATTTTTAGAAACGTAGCTTAATCTGATTTCCTCATTGATTGTTATAAAGGTAATTAAGAGTTCATTCCACTCGAAAATCTAGCTGGAAATGGAGAAATGGTATTGGATTGGAATATTAAGAGAAAGTTAGTCTATAAAGTAAAATGTGGCATTTGTATTGTAATTTGTAATTAATGAACAGTTTTGTTTCAAGTCGACTAATTCTGAATCTACATATTGATAGGGGTCTGTTTGCACAATGGAATCCAATAAAGATAAATTCAATTAGTTATATGAATTAATTAATTAAGTCTAACGGGATCTGTGGCTGGAATCTGGAATTGCCAGGCGGATCCTGTTTATTGAATAGTAAATCTCACTAATTCGACACACTCGAACACGAGTGCACTCATCCTACCATTGTTAATGTTAATCAACAATTAAATCCTTAAACACTTGCCGTCGATTCTGAATTATCCCTTGGGTCCATACCATTCGAACATTGAACATTGACAGGAGTGGCGGATAGAGCATCGCGAATTTCTTGAAGCAAATTCAGCATAGCAAAGAAAAGCTACAAAATGAAGTCGTTAGGCCTATTCATTTGCTTAGCCATTTGCAGTTTAACCCAAGCCCAGTTCTTTGACCCGGAACTGGACGATAAGACGTATCTGGACAGAATTGAGATGCAGATCAATATGGAGGTTGAGAGAGCCGCAGTGGAACTTCTTGCCCAAACCAAGGTAGCAGAGAAGATTACGAAATCCTACATCACAGTCAAGATCAAGGATAACGTGTTCAAGGTAAATTCGGATTTTGGTTTTATAATTTTCTAAGCCATGATGTTCAATTTCGGTTAATTGAAACAACAGGCACTTAGAACTTTGGCCGAGAACGAAGTCGTCCAAGCCGAATCCGGCTTAGCACGACAGAGCCTTTGGCATGAGCGCCAAGAGGAAGCAGAGTCGTCAGGAAGCGGCGGTGACGAGAAAGCCAGCGGAGGAGAAGCATCGAGCGGAAGCGATGCTGGAAGTGGTGGTGAAGCCGCAAGCGGCGGCGGCGGTGAAGAAGAGGATGCTGCCGAAGCATCCACGACCCCTCTGAACGGACTGTCCACCGCGGTCAAAATCAACCAAAACGTAAGTTGCTTTCAGATTACTTATATCAATATATTTATTCTAATCCTTCCTGTAAACTCGTTTGTTCCGTTAATTTTGATCAGGTTTTCAGCTTTCTGGGCGAAACTATCAAAATAATATTCAAGGGCCTTGGTGGAAAGAGTTTCCCGAGAGAAGCGACCTCAGCTTACACCACGACATCGGATGAGCTTGTCCAAGCTATTCCCGGTCTCATGCGCAAACCATACGCAGAGCAACTCGTTGGAATCCTGTCCCTCCTGTCAAAGGACGGCGAAGGGATCGGCCTGGTCAACCCCAATGCCAGTCAGACACCCGTTCAGGCTACAGAGGAGAAAGTCGCTGTCCGGGACGCTCCGTTGAGCTTTCTCTTTGGAAAGCGCCAACGCCCATCTACGTCACAGAACGGAAAGGCCAACACGAATATTGCCAGTAGGTTTGAAAATAACTATAAATAAATAGATGGTAACTAACAAACTCTGAATTCCTATCGTCTACTTTTTCAGGAAAGAACGCCATACCCAAACCCATGTTTACGACATACGTGGAGAAAATCAAGAAGACTCAGCCCTGGCTCCTTCCCGACCTTTACCGCGGCATTCCCGAAGCTAACCGCCTCCTTCACTCAATTAACTCCGTTATTGACGGAATTAAGAGCGAAGTTGGCGCAGCTATCGTCTAAATTTTATAAATTCTCGATTAATCTGTAAATATCAGTTATAGATTGTTATTGTTACTTATATCAGCGATTCAAATGATTCGGCTGTTTTAAGTTCTGTTATGTATTCATTGGTTAGTTTCATCAATTATAAGCTCTCGTATGGACTTTACCTCGTTAATTGAGTCAGTTCGTTGAACTAGTTCCTGTAAATAAATTAATTGTCTGTATCAATAAACATGAGCAACAGGTGTGTCAGGTATTGCCAGAAGTTGACTAGAAAAATCCGAAACCACGTTAATTATTCATTTGCTCTTATTTACCATTTTGCTATGGAATTTCAAACATATGGTATTTTATCACGGATTTGTAAATAAATGCTTTGGTAACAAATCAGCAGCATTTTTTAAAAAAAAATTCAAATCTTATGAAGACTTACAAAATTTTGCGTTATGCAGGGTTTCACAGATAAGGGTTAGTAGATCGAACGGGGTAGCTACCCTAAAGGCATGGCGCCGCGAGGGAAGAAGACCACCGGAAACACACCGGACAACAAGAAGGGTAGAAAGCGACGAAGGGAAGACTCAAAGTCACCAGTCAAAGAACCGAGTACGTCAAAGGTAAAAAATGCACCTCAATCGCTACCGAACAAAGCCGTCACGCTGGAGTCTCCGATCAAATCACCTAACGACTGGAAATATTACAAGACCATTCAATTGGGAAACGGTCTCCGAGTTCTGCTAATCTCTGACATCCTTTGCTCCAATCATCGAAGTGTTGAAAGAATTCGACAAAACCGCAACTGTATTGATTTGGAAATTCTCAAATTCAATCGTGATGTGCTGGGGATTCCATTACCGGAGTCCAGAGATTTCGCCAATGATTCGACTAAACGAGAAGTATTGGATCCCAAACATGTTAATAACTGTAACTGTGAGGATCAGACTGTAAGCAAAAGCTCTAATTAAATGGCCATTGGTCATGGCATGGCCAGATCGACTGAAATTTAACTTTAGGAAAACTATGGCATGAAAAACATTTATTAGGTACACGCATACTAACATTTCTTATGCTTTTAAATAGGCTTCCGTGGCTCTCTGCGTTTCTGCAGGCAGCCTAGACGAGCCACCGGAAGTACTGGGACTGGCTCATTTCTGTGAGCACATGATTTTTTGTGGATCGAACAAGTATCCAGCCAGATCACAGTTCGATCTTTTCGTGACGGTAAGAATAGTTGATTGGTCATTTATAGAATAACTTTGAAATGCTAATAAAATAATGCTGGACTAATTTTCAGGGTAATGGAGGATTTACCAATGGTCAGACGCATTGCGACCATACTCTTTTCAACTTCTTTGTTAACCAAAGCCATCTCAAGCAAGCTCTGGATATGTTTGCGAGTTTCTTCATTGATCCGTTAATGGACATGGAATTCATGCTCGCGGAGCGAGACACAGTTGATGACGGTAATTGTTTAAAAACAATTTCAATACAAAAGCGTTAATATTCGAATATTGATACCTATTCGAGAATACGGTATTTTAATTTCATGCAGAGTTCAATGCAAAGAAAGGTCTGGACGACGAGAAGCGTGCCCATATCCTTATGCTCGCTGGAAAGAAAGGCCATCCCGTTTGTCAATTTAGCTGGGGCAACAAGGAAACGCTTAGAACTGACGGGGAGCATGCAAAAAGGCTCCACGAACTGCTTCTTCAATTCTACCATCAGTACTATGGCTCCGAGTCTATGTACCTCACAATCCAGGTTCATATTTGCTTCATCTTTCTACAAAATCTTTAAGCAAACTGCTTACGGGACGAGAAATTGTAAAAAAAATTCTAGGCCTCGGAAGATCTTGAGCAACTCGAAAAGCTTGTGGTTAAGTACTTCGGTGAGATTCCCTGTAGTACTGTGCCCAAACCCGTCAGGAATTTCGAATTAATGCCATTTGACACTAATGAATTCCGGAGATGGTACTGCATGGTGCCTACACATGCTTTCGATCTTGTGAGTGAAAACTACATCTCACATAAGTTGGTTAATATATCTATTTCATGCTTATTTGGTCAATTGTTTTCCATTTAGCTGTACTTGACTTGGGAATTTCCACCGGAAGCCCTGAGAAATTACCAAGCCAAACCCCTCGCATACATTCAGCGCGTTCTTGCTCATGAGGGCAACGGTGGAATAGCACATTATCTCATTGCGAAGTAAGATAAACTACATTGTAAAAGTACCAATACCTTAAATCGATAATAAACTGACCAAATTTCCTAATGTGTCCTATACAGGAATCTGATTAGTTCCATATCCTGTAGCTTTGGAGAAAGTCAGCACGAAAAAACGAAATACTCAACCCTGTTCTCGGTCTCTTTTCACCTGATTAACATCGAGCAAGAAAATTTGAACATGGTAAATGGCTCAAACCGAAAAATGAAAAAAACTGAACAAAAAATGCTTGACTTGACCCCTTTATGAATTGTTTCCAGATTATCGAAGCCTTTTTCTGTTACATCAAGTTCATGGTCGCCAGAGGGCCTCAAGAATGGTTTTTTGATGAGCTAAAGAGGATCCGTGCCATGGAGTTCCACTATCTCGATGAACGGAATGTGAAGGATAATACCAGTGTATTGGTTCATGAGATGCAGAAACGCGGACCAACAGACTGTATTATCGGAGATGTTCTTATGTCCAAATGGGAACCTGCCCTGATTCAGGAATACACGAAAATGCTGGTACCCGACAAAGCCAATTACATGCTTCTTTCACAAGCTGACTCCGTTCAGAAATGCTGCACTAAGACCGAGCCCTACTTTGGAACCGAGTATCACGTCCGAGGTAAGTTTTCTGGAGAATTTAGCAATTCTATCTCGAAATGGAATTTCTCAGAACGTTCTGAATCCCATTGTAGATATTCCGGAAAAACTGATGCAGAAATGGAAGAACGCAAAACCACTTGGCCACGAGTTCAGTTTCTTTAAACCAAATCCGTTCCTGACAACTAATTTCTGCTTAATTACGAACGCTGCCTCGTATTTCGTAAGAATATGCTTTATACATAGATAACCTGTGTGCGACACTTACCAATTAAAACTTTAGCTCAATAATTAAAGTTGCGTATTTAGGTTCCAGAAAAGCTTGATCTCGATTGCGATGTCGAAAAGAAGGACAAGATTAAGTACTTGGACCGTATCGAGATGTGGCATTTGCTTGATGCAAACGACGCCGAAGCCGAGTACCGACTGCTGTTCATGTCCCCGATTCATTTACCGGATGTGAGATGCTCGAGTTCATTAAGCCTTTGGGCTGGGATTTTGGGGCGTCTCTTGCGACCTCGTCTCTACGGAGCCACCGAGGCCAAGCTGTCTTATTCCGTAGGCAGGTGCCACTATGGCATTCGAACCGAAATCCAGGGCTTCAGTCAGAATCTGCACCTTATTATAAACGAGATTCTGAGGGGGATAGCAGAGCTTTACACTACGGTTAAGAAGAAACATGATTTGTTCGAGTCCGAGAAGTCCGTGATGAGTCAACGACTCAAGAATGAGTTTTCGAATCATGAACGTCTCGAAAAGTAGGTGGAAAAAGCTTGAAATATCACTTTTCACAATTATCTAAGACAAATATTTTAAAAAATACTTTTCAGGCAACTTCGTTCCAGAGTCATGCTAAATACTTGCTACACTTCTTTAGAAATGCATAATGCGCTCCAGCATGTCGACCTTGAATCGTTTCTCAAGTTCTGTCAGAACCTATTGAAAAGAATGTACTGCATTGGTATTGCCACCGGAAATGTGTCTGAGCAGACAGCCAGAAATACTGCAAGTGCGGTTCTGAAAGCCATAAAGTATGAACCGCTTCACGAAGAAAGTCGACCTTTGGTAAGGAAAATACTGGTACATATTTTACATGTAATGTAATATATTGAAATGACAGGATTTGTTTGGCATTCAGATTCAAGCTACCGAGCTACCATTAGGGGAAACTATTCTCCGTGTCAGATCACTGGACAGAAACGGTACCTGCTCCACGATCTCGGTCATTTATCAGATCGGTCATGTGAGCCTCAGGTCCTGCCTTATTGGACAAGTCATTATGGTATGACCTTTGATTTTCCTTATACGACCTTACACGCCTATCGGCAAATTTTTGATTTATGTGACACTGCCTGATATAGGAAACCATGACTGAACACGCCTTTCAAGAACTTCGCGTTGAGAAGAGCTTGGGCTACAAAGTGGAAGTTGGCGTGGACGTCAACATTGCTTCCAATCTCGCTGTTTTCATAAAAGTCACTTCACAGTCAGCGGAATTTACGTAATTACAATTTACAATGAACATTTGACATTATATTCTTCAGACGCTGCCGCATAGGTAGTTGCATATGACAAAAGATCTTTAAAAAATGCCTTTGGTTTTCATGTTTTTGCAGAGGCTCTTACGTTGTTGAAAAAATTGATGAATTTCTGCTCGACTTTTACAAAACTCGAATTGAACACATGACTGAAACGGAGTTCAAAAAATTAAAGGAGGACTATGGCTACACCATCCGGGAATCGAAGACTGTGTTCAAGGAAATTATCAAGCAAGAGTATGTATTTGATCGCCAAAGAGCTGAAGTAATTTCCAAATTATAATTTACGTACCGTGAAGATGAACGTAGATATAGGTCTGTCGTGCTTCGTTTTAATTTGGAATATTCTGATTCACAGGAGCGGGTTATGCCAATTATCCAGCTGGATGAATTCAAGACTTGGTACGAGCAGTATTTGATTCCCACGTGTAAGGAGTCCAAGATGCGAAAACTCGTTATTCAGGTCGCAAAAAACTGCAAAATGTCGAATTATATTTTTTAATCAAATGAATCGAATAAATCAAATATTTATGTATGTAGGTCGTGGGCTCCGGAGATGAGGTACCCAGTAAAGATTGTTCAAAATTGGGGAACGAAGATCTGTACGAATGAGCCCAAGCTAACCCTATTAGTTCCGGAGAATCCTTCAAGCCACCATATTCAGGATATTGTAAAGTTCCATGCTAGTCTTCCAGTATTACCCAAGCACAAAATGGTATGAATTGTTAAATATTCCAAATTCCTCGTCCAAATAAATTTATCTATCAATTTTTTGTGAGTTTTATTGACGGTTAAATGTTGAATATCGTGTGTAAACATCTTTATATGTCATGGACCGGTAAGTATACAATTAATAATATACGAATTGGGAGAAGATCTTTGCGTTACTGAATGAGTGATCGTACAATTACTTCAGCAGACTTCTAATAAATTTGTAGGTACGTTTACCGAATTTCAAGTAAAAAACAACTCGGGATTTCGGGATACATTACAGAATAATAATTTTGAGTACAATTACAATTACACAAAAATATTTTTACACAGAGAATATCGAAACATCGAAACGTTGAGAACCAGTTTTAAATTGTACGATGGGTTCAAGTTATCCCGTACGTATTCTCCTATGAAGTTGGGGGTTTCTGCAATGAGTTCAGGCTTGACGGTTGTCGGCATCTTGGTTGGAAAGTAATTGGAATTTCATGGAGTATCTTCTCCATCCATCTAATCTCAGTTCTTTTCGTAAGCTTTCTCTAGCAGCGTTTTCTGTTGAGATAGTTTTCAAATCAGGAAATACAGTTGGTATATGCAATTAAGGAATCCCTTGGTAGAATTAAGTTTTGCAGATGTATAAAACAAACATTTGGACTGTGCCCAGACAGAATCTCGGAGAAGTGAACCCGAAGCGCAAAATGTACTCATTGAGTTAGAGAGTTAGTTCTAGAATATTAAATATTGAATTCCTATTCAGTATTGTCATTTGTAGGGACATGCATGCTTTTGTTTTTGCCGAACTATTGGGCAGTTGACAGAAATGTCACGTCAGCATAAATGTCCAAACTATTCCGTGAGTCAAAATAAAAGGTTTTTTTTTATGCCATGCCTTTAAGTACAATTCCAACTGTTAAGAATTGGTTTACCAAAACCATTTGATATGTGCGGTCGAGGAGGGCGTAAGTGCTTTTGCCCTGAGTTTCCATATCTTGACGAGAGATGGCGTTCCTCCACGCCGTATTCGTTCGGCTGATGTTGCTGAATCACCAGCAGCCAGCCGGCACGTAGATAATAAGCATAAGTTGAATTTTTGCCTTTGAAAATTATTTTGTGGGCGGATAAATCCTAGTAATGCACCAGTAATGTAAATTCTGTAGAGCGAGAGTGGGAGGGGCAAAAATGTAACAGTAAACTGTGCATGTAACTTTAGCTGAGCATCATGGCAGCAGAAAGTGAATGAGAGAGCTGAAGGTGAGGTGTGGACTTCCGCCATGCACAACCATACACGGGCAATACTCCATGCTAAATATTAATAAAACAATAACTTCCGCAAGCCAGCGCAAGTAGTCGCCTTCCCAATAATTCGGCGGATTTAAGAACAGATTAAGCTCCATCAATTTTTAACGGATCATGCGAAAGCAATTTGGAAATCTGAAAAATTTCAAAAACGAATTGTTCTGGAAAGCAGCTACCATGCATGGACTCGGTCGGCCGCCATCTAGCTTGTGAAGTATTTAAAAGGTCAAAAGTCGCCGCATAGATTTATAGAGCCACAATTCCGATTTTCAAAATGGTATGAAACTTCAAAATTGGTTTGTAAATAACGGAGCTCGATCCCTTTTACTACTATGCGAGGTAAACATCCCCTTAATCAACCAATGTATTTCAATAACTTATTGCATCGTGGGAGATTTAGAAGCAATCCCACTAAAAGTTAGCACGGAAGATTTTAAGGTTTAAATAATAGATAAACCGGGCCCATGATACAGTTTTCAGTCAACTTTTCAAGCTGCTTTGCTGGTCAGTAGTATAAGATCGTCTCACCGTTTCACAAATTATGGCATATTCAGTCTTGTTGATTTTGATCTGCCTCAACCTAACCTTTTCCACTGTTTCGGGCACATTTGGCCATGAATTGAATCCGCTCCTAAATATATTTAAATCCTGCTACACGGATTTAATTTTCTCCAAGGCAGTAGTTGACATTTCTGAGCCTGAATATCCTATTTTAGTGTCCACTCCGCAAAAACACCATTCACCTATCACTCCTCCAACATTTCGAGAAGGGGAAAATGTCGAAAGAAGCAAATACAAATACCGCAACGACTCCTTTAAACCCTCGTTTGAGAGCCGTATCTCAGGCTCTCCTAAACCCATCCGTGTACGTTTCACGTGTGTTTCGCTGGTCCTGTTGGAACACAAATCCTTGGCTGATGTTCGAAAAAGTATTTTAAATCGACATAACTGGATTCACAAGATTGAATACTATAGGTATGAATATGATGCGATCTATACCGGCAATGTATACATCAACCTTCTGTCTCGACAGGAGTTCAATAGTGAAGTCTTCCATAAACCTTTATGGATCCCCTTTTATAAAGTGGACAGTAAGAGCAAATTGTTTGCTCTCTACTTATGGAGGGTTCATGCTCCGCACCGAATTAATACGGACATGGAACTGAGAATAGTTCTAAACCCGCCATGTTTTCACTCCATATACTTTGGAAATATGACTGTTCAGAACTTGAAACTAATTGAACTTGATAGAATTTTTGACATTGGCATTCAGGAACATTGTCATAGCGTTATATTTCGTTTCACAATGAATGACATTGATACCAATACAGATGAATCTATTTTCTATTGCGGACATCCGGTTCGACTCTCAACACTGATCTATCCTAAAGATACTTTAGGACAGATACTTCATAAATCAGCCACGTTAAATTTACTTGTCAGTAATTTCACAAATGCTACTGTGGGCATCGTGGCACATCCCAATTTCCATTCTAATCTTAGATGCCTATCTTTACTGGAACCTGAATATACAATTCAGATAAACGACGAATCATTAGTTCGAAAAGTGTCCCCTTCTCTGGGTGAATTTTTCCCAACTAGAACTTTGGACTTTAAGTTCATAACCTGTAATAGGCCAGAAGGTTCAGTGCAGTTCGGGGTTTATTTAAAGCCGTTCGAAATAGAAGTGTGGCTAAGTCTCGGTTTGATTCTGATTATCAGTACCGGGTTCCTGGTAAACATATTGAATTTACAGGGACAGAGTGAGCATGTGCTGCTTTTGCTTTGCTCGACCCTAGTCGAACATGGCTACCAAATCAAGGATACAGTGCTGAAGCTGAGGAGTTTCAATGTATTCCTGACCATATTCCTTTTCATGACCATTATCCTGACGAACGGGTACAAAGGAATTGTTATCACTGACCTAACTGCTCCGCTTGGAGTCAGCCACGTTTCCACCTTTGAAGAAGCCAGCAAGGCCAACTACACCCTAGTCACACCAAATCCACACGGTCGAAAACAAGTGCTGCTTTTCTTTGCGAACTATGAGCTAGTTCATGGTTTTGAAGGGAAGTTCAATGAGTCCCGTCTGTCTGATTACTTAAAAGACGAGTACAAAACATTAGGGGAAGCGATACCTTTCTTCACGTCTAAATTGGGCTGGACATATTTGTCATGTTTAGGTGCTGAGTATGGAATACAGATGTTCGAAACCTTGGCACTTGTTCAGGGCTTAATGATCTCATGGCTTGAACGAGACGTGTCCATTCTAGTGAACGGGACAGAGTATGAATTTTTGAAATGCAATAAAACTATTTTGGTTGACACTGGTCCAGAACTCAAGCGAACGCTAGTACAATTGAAGGACTTAATTCAATCAAAGGGGCTGGAATACAAAATTAGGCTCAACATGGGAAGCGATGGAATTCTAAAGCAAACTTGGGGACTTTTCATATTGGAGAAGAAATGGGACAATGGTCTACTTGCTCGACGAATGAGTCGTATTCTCAATTCAGGTATTTACAATCAATTGAAGCATATGGAAACCGCAGCTTGGGTTAAGTATTTAGGTGTCCAACATTTTAAATCCCAGGAACCCAGTGTCCTCAACTTGAATACAAATATTTTAACCATGTTTGCAATTTATGGAACATGTATTGGAATGTCGATTATTTGCCTAAGCATTGAACATGTCATTGTAATCACCACATCAGGTCGATTAAAAAGTTTGGTTAACGGAGCGCTAAGTTCACAATGCTAGAGGCATGGGACAAGTCATTTCAAGTTCATGGTGTCTCAGCACAAATTCTGTGTTCCCAGGGATATTTTAATACAATCCAGATTCAAAAGAAATTTTGACAGAGGCTTGGTTAACCAATACTACAGTTTTACTAAGAAATTCGGAGAAGGACATCCAAAACGAAAACATTCGGAAAACGATTTTTTTATCGATCAACACTATACATCAATAAACATAAGCTTAGTTTCTGCTTTCGAAGATAATAAGTATAGTTCACTAATGTACTCAGAATCAGAATAAATGCTATAATAGCTAGCCCTCAAACGAACAATACAGAAATGTCTATTTATTTCATAAATATGTACAAGTACTATTAATCTATTGCAAATACATAAACGTGCCATGAGAAAATAGAATCTGCTATGAAAAGAAGACGTGTGCAATAAGTATGCATGGCAGTAAATTTGAATTAAGTCAGGTTAGGTTAGGTTAAAACGTTAGCGGACGAGATTGATCCGTTCTACAGATTAGGTTAGATTTTAGAAATACCCAAATGACCAACAACTTACCTAGCCTTTAGAATTATACACCAATTTTACTTATTGCAGAATCCCATTTCGTATTCCAAAAGTCTTCTTTTTCATGGCATCGAAAAATGAAACCCTTAATGTAATACCCATATTTTAGATGTATAAAATCTTCTAGCCCAAGTTTAATTTGTCTCGAACTCTAGCGAAGATATTCCCAGCTGAGACTATCATCAGCTATTTTCAAAGCTTTCCAAATTGCTATAACTTTTACAGATAATACCTCCGCGAGGAAACACGTAGTGCTAATTGCAGCCAGTATGACTATAATAACAAAGAGTGACCTTATGGAACTATTCATATAGGCAATTTCCATTTCACCACTTTTATCCAGATTTGACACCGCCATTTTACCAGCTCTCCTCTTATCTATTACATCGGGGACACCTAGCCAGAACTGAACAAAACCTCCTTGAAGTAACTTCCCGAGCGTTTCATGGTATGCCTGAGACATTGCCCCCTGGAAATAAAATACCCCTGAAACCACATACCAGTACTCTTGAAGCATATAGCATTTAGTTCTTGGAGTAAAACTGGCTTTTAAAATTAAAATAAATTCATTCTGCTTTCTTGGAAATGGAGATGCTCCCAAATCACGGAAAAATGATACTTTTGCATCTTCTGTCGTCTTTTTGACGACTTCATCCGAGCCAATAAAATATTTTTCAGGCGTATCTGGGTTCAGTTTGAGTTTATTCGCTCTATTGAAAAGATCGTTGTAAACGTTATCATTCCCTGCACACTGTGCAGCTGTGGATGAACCTAAATTACAAATAATTTTGAATCCTGAATCAATTAGTTTCTGATTAGTAGAAATGTACTCCTTTTCAAATGGAATAACGGCGTTACTACTGAAATAATCTCGATAGCTGGATTGTAATGGGATTAACGAAATAGACAACATGATTAAGAGATACCCGAATTTCCTGGTCCTTTGCAAAGGCTGCCCAAGAAATAACCAAATAATATTCAAGGCTCTCCATAGGTAAAGCCCGGGGATGAGACAGATTGAAATGCAGGATATCAATCCAGCCACCCATGTTGCTCTGTCAAAGGGTGAAAATAGGGCTGAGGCCAAGTCTGTATTTTTTCCAATATCCTGAGCTCGACAGTAGACTAAACTAGTTGGATCAGAAGTGAGTACAGTCGTTAAGGGTCTTCTTCCCACCACATGAGTCCGGATTAGGTACCAACGACGGCTGTATGACATTATGAGACTACTGTTCGGTTCAACCTTATGTATCTGGGCGATTATGTAAATTATACAATTCCAAGTCCAAGTATTCAATCCGAACTCTGTCGTCGGCATTTTGATTGGAAATGGTCTCCAGGCATTGAAATAGGAATATTCTGGAGTATCTTCTCCAAGGATAAAATTCCCGTTCTTTTCGTAAGCATTCTCCAGCAGCGTTTTCCAGGGATTGTTAGAGGTTGATAACGAGTTATTCTTCCAAGTAAAACCGTAATATGTGTTATTTTCAGAATCACAAGAGTAACAGGTGACTGCGGGCAGCGTTATTTTAATCCGGTTAGATGCAACGTAACCTAAACGTAAATTAAGGGCGTTACAATAATGAGCGAACTTTGACTAGGCGATGGCGCAGAAGTATGGGATTCGCCGTCTAAACCTTACCTTCTGTACTTTTGTTCGTTTCTAAAATTATCAAAACTCCTCTCGGCTGCCCGTAAATCAATTCGAGCAAGTTAAATTGCCAAAAGTACAAAAACTCTTGCTCCCGACCGATCTACAAAATTAATAACCTTGGTTTAAATTCTTAATTTAAGAGGTGGTTTAAATTATGTGACCCACCATCGTATTTCACGGGTACATACATTACTTCCACCGGTTACATGTCCTTTTGCCTTGTTTTTTTTCGCGCCCGGTCTTTTCACGTCGCGGTGTTTTCGCCTCGGTTTTTATCGCCTTGTGACCAGTTCGCCTTGTACAATCGTTGCCTTGGTTAGAGTTAATCCTAGTTAAATTGAAACAACGAGCTTAACATAGTAATTGTAATATGCAGTATTGTTGATTCCAGCATTATAACTACGGTTAAGGCTGTAATAAATAGC
>JAQFYT010001641.1:0-15606 GCA_034694925.1 Ceratophysella denticulata
AGAAATAAGGCACACACACACATAAAACACATAATTACATTAGGATTCCAAGAATAATCATAAATGTGAAATACATATTGGTCACAAGACCGTAGTCTAGAAATGAAGTAGTAAATGAGTATTTCATATTTTCAGTACACTAGTCAGGAATCCAACACCTAGCATCATTTCACTCAACTGGAGCTTGAGTAATTCACATGCACATATGTGTTAAAACACGAATGCATAAAATAGCGCAAAGCCCATTGGTCAACTCTGGATTCCATGAAATTTCCATTCCTGATAGCCTTCTGATATTTGAGTATATCTCGCACATACCTAGGTACTAAATTTCAATATAGCTTTATAGATCCTATTTCAACAGGTGAACCAGCATCAGAGATGAGCTATGCCTTGCTTTAAAACTGATTTTGAGCCGAGGATTTGAAGTTTTCAAATTAACAAAGTTAATACTCATGCGTACATTCAATTTAAACATAGAACTTCAACAGTATTACTTTCTCACTAATTATTTCTTCACAAAAAGTTTAATGAGCTCTGAGAGAAGTAAGTATTGACTCAGACATAAATGGGAAACTAGGTACTATAGACAGGTTTCTATGTTCTATGGATAGACCTACCTAATGAAGTCTTCTCCAGTTTCTGGGAGTATCAGATTTCAATTCCGGACATCTCCGTTCCCTGTACTACGTACGCACTTGCATTCAGTTTTTCCTCATCGTTGTTAGTATTGTGTTCTGTATAACAAGGGTCCCATATATCTTGAGTCACACAAGAAATTGAGAAGAAGGAGGAAGTAATGACAAAAAGTTTCGTGTTCCATCTCATTACACTTCTCGAAATTAGTTGAGGAACTATGATAATTGTGTTTACTAATCTAGAGAAAAGCTAGATAAATTGGAGTAATTTAACTAAATATTACGTGTTTGAAATGCATGTGCCTCAAGAAAACTCATTAATGAAATTGGGTATACGCAGGGGCTGAGTCAAAGGTTCTCTGGGTTTCTGTAGATATTTCCTTGGAGAGAACGATCTCAGGACTTCTAGTTATCAGTGGGTTATTCGTTGTTGCTAGCTAATTTGTTTCTCGGAACTTTCAATCTACTGTAGAGCAACGAATAGGCATCCCTGGAATATCCATACGTGAATTCCGATATACCGGATAAACTATGGATTATCGATGAACTTGCGCGGCTGGGCCATTAGAAGATTAATCTCATAGCATAAATATTTGCACGAGTATGAGCACAATCTACTCAAATACAAAATACAAAAACAAATTAGTTTGGGCCTAGAGTTGACTTCATTACCTATATCCTACATCGTAATTTTTGGAGAAGGAAATGCTAAGGAATTTTTGCTATGCAGAATGAATTCCATGCTCGGCTTCAAGCCGTGTGGATAGAGCCGAGGTTAACGACTCACATAAAATTTTTCAAATGCAAATTTTTATTGTTGAAAGGTTCCGCCTAACGACCTTGATAGCTCTAATGCATCTTACGTAAGAATAGCATTATTCCCGCCTTCGAAGTACTTTTCCTAGGGCTTTTGGGCAGTAAAGTGAATGACCTAGAGAGTATAATCTCTAGCCATGGACAATTCAAAAGTGTTCTTAGTGGATTTGACACAATCCGGATAAAAAACAGAAATGGTCGTCTACATTTACATTTACGAGATAATTGAATTAGGGACTTTTGTTCTTCTTATACTCTAGAGAAGGAATGGATCCGTCCAGAAACCAAAAAATGCACTTTCATAAATCATGTAGGTAATTACTGTTATCCTACTTGTCATCGCAGGTAGGCGCCTCAAATTATCTAACTTCAACATATCACCAATTGACTTCAAGAAAAACCACTAGGTATCAAAGTCGTGGCTTGGCTTATCATTATTGTATTGATCTACGTTTACACCCAAAGTACCTATAACCCCACCAACAATGGAATTGGCTTCTCCAAATTTAATTTTCATATTATTATTGTGTGGAGATAGAGAATCAAATCAAATCATAACTACAATATACTGTATCTACCTAACCTACCCAATATGAGTAAAGATGTAAGGGGATTTATATTGGATTCCTAGTCATGTCCTTGGCCTTTCATTGCCAAAAGATAAAAATAATTGGTACCCTATCAATAAGTGGATCTGTGGATTTCCTTGATTGCATTTTATTGTGTTTTTTGTGTGAGGTCACGTCCACAGCTCCTACACTACTACTATATATTTGATACATGTCTGAAGTACTTGAGTTGCATTTGGGTGTCTATTTGAAGTTTCAAGTGGATTTCGGGTGTTTACGAACTAGGTCGTTCCTTTAGAAGGTATACTGATGCATAGTGTTGTTTACGCATTTATAAAACTGCTTCACATTTTTTTCGTATTTACATGTATTTATAAATATTTTGTTCCCGTAGTGCTGGTGCTGGATCTAAGCTAAAAGTTCTGTAGCAATTCTTTGTAGAATCTCAAGACGTATTACGTTTTATGTACCTATAGTTATGCCCAGCACGCTTGGGGATTTATAAAACACACGACACACGCCAGACAAATATGCTTCCTTGTTTTGAGAATACTAAGAATTTTGTGGGGTTGAAACTAGGCTCATTAGACAAAACATGCCTGACTAAAATATCTACTATATCCCAGGAACAGAAACCCACTAACACGATGAACTAAAGTATCAAATCCGGTTCTCACGCGTGGGGAAGTTTTCAGGCGGTCAGTCTCCATTCCAGCGTGAGTAATTACCTCCGACCTCGTCCCACGCCAGATTAAATTCCGGACTTATCAAAGCAAGGCTTACTTTGTATTCCGTGCTTGTGTGGTCCATCCTGGACCTGGAGGCTCTTCGAGTTATAATGATTGTTTCAAATACTCCGAATTCGAACCGCAAGAGTGGAACAGCTTTGTTTGAAATTCTGGATTAAAATTTGGATGAGTTACATAAAGGAATTATTAGGTTTACCAAATTCTTGGCAATATTAATATCTCATAGAAAAAGACATTACTCTGCACTCCTTTTCGCGTTGCTACATAGTAAACATTGTTCCGATTTAATTACGTGGGATTCAAGGACAGAATTTGTTAGGTAGCATCCTCTGATGATTAACTTCTGATTACACATAGTAAAACCATGAGTTTAGATGAATTATAGAATGCAGATATTATCCGTGTACAAAAAATGATTATAACCAAAGTAAAGATCTTCGAGTACGAGCAAAAGGGAAATCATGAGATATTTAATTTCTCAACTCCCTTTACACTTCCACTTACATAACGATTTCTGAGTTACTTCCTAAAATAAGCCTTTTACATGGAGTCCTAATGAGACCTTCAGCCTACAATTAGGATTGGCATAAATAGACTAAGGAAACTTTTAGGAGGGAATAAGGAAAGAGAACTGGTTCCATCGAAGCCCAATGCGATCTGCGATTCCGACGTAAATTTTGCTACAAAAAGGATAATCTTCCAAATGTATAGTTTTTGCATATAAATATTTAGTTATTCATATCCGTATACTCAACTGCTTCCTGATTCCCATGTCTGGTTTGTGTGGTGTGATGGAATCAAGATGCCCAACATAAGATTAAATGAACACCAACACCCCATCTGTATCTGTACTGTCAGCTCTGATGTGCGAAAATTAAATGCACTTCATGGTCATGTTCATTTCAAGTTTTAGAGAAGTCTTCTACTCCAATTCACATTTATTTCCTTTTCGCTCGCATATGCTGATAGTATGCTGTACCTCTGCTTTACTCAATGTCAAATTTAGTTTATATAATACAAATCTCATTATCTTTGCAATGCCAATAGGCCTCAAGCCCATGCGTTTTTGTATGAGGTTTAAGACGGAAAATATTCGACAGGAGCAAAACAACATTACAGTTCCTTTTTAAATGTGGAATGACCTGAAATAAGATTTTTATGGAGATGTTTTGTACTCAGGGAAGTAATCACAGTAGCTGTCCGATTCATGGTACGTCAGTATTTCTTTGAATAGTAACCTAACCCAGAAGGTTGGAGTTTTATGACAATCTTCAAGAATAATTAGCCTGAGCTCAGCGTTTATTGAGACGGAAACAGAAAATTGCTCAGCAATTAGCATGATACAGATAGAGTACCGGAAGGAAATTATCATTGTTTACCTAGAATAAAATTGCAGGCAGTGACATTCAAATACCACTTGGTTGAGCAATCCTCGTCTATGATGGAGGTTAAAAAATATTTATGTCCATGTAAACAGATTATAATTGGCGTCTTGAATTCGTTGCTGTGAATAAATGCTGTGTCATCAGATATTAAAAATAATCTATTGTCAATTGGATGTCATGAGTTTGAAAGAAGATTGTTTGAAAAATTTATATATAAGTTTGTGACGTTAAGAAACATTAGTAGTGTAAACCTCGAAAATTGCATCGAATAACCCTCTTTTTATTTACGCCCAAAAAGTTTTTCATGCGGAAGTGCATAATTGTAGAGAACCTGAAGGTATAAATTTTATATTTGAAATTTTGGTTTGAACTATAGAGTGCGTTTAACCTGGCGCAAGGTTGTTTTACGTGATAGAGTCATTATGTTATGGTTATACAATTATAATCGATTGATGCTGGATAGATAACTGAATATTTACCTTTGGTAATGGTTTTCTTTAGGTGATGCTGAGTTTGACCTTACTGGTTCTGAGTGCGGTGGCAATAATCGAAGAACGGATTCTGTGTAGCCTTGGCTTTGGACTCGTTTCAGCTATCATTTCCATTCTTTGCTCGGGTAAGTTTACATTACATTTAATCCCTACATTATCCTATCAATACATATGTACATAGTGAGCAGAGTAGCATGGTTGAATGGATTAACTTATCTTCACATTTCTATTCCCGTCAACCCATTTTCGCCTCTTTGCGTCATAGCATGTCACCAGTCTCCTGTAAATTGCCATAATTTCGGAAATTGAATTTGACGCTTGTCGGAACAGAAGATAACCATGGAAATGTGCGAGCCCTACTTCAAGTTACGTTTACGTTCTATACACGTACTATATTAAATTAAATCAGCACAAGTCGAACGAGACGTTATTTCCGTACTTCGAGTTCACATATACATATATTACTGTATGTACATTCCTCGACTATGGTTCACAAAATGCTACAAACAAAGGACTTTTCCATCATTCATAAATGCATTTATTTCTTAGCCACGGAAGAAGAAAATCTCCGACTTAGCGAATTCGTTGTGTTAGTAAAACTCGGAATATCCTCATTATTCAGTGTACTCTGTAAAAAGCTTTTTGCCAGCAATGATACTGTGCCAAAATGCTACCATTATGACCAATCACTTTTTAGTCCAGATTCGTTTGTTCCAAATACTGTAAAAGAAGAACGTTTATCTGCAATTTATAACTCGATTTATACATCTATGAATTACATCTTTCGTCGCCATTAAAAAACGCACTCGGCTTGCTGATAGCCGTCCTGAAGTCATTAGGCCATCACAGGATGATCTATGAGGAACAAGCTGTAACCTAAATGGAGTGGCAGTGGATAAATTTATAGAAAATACGATGCCAAGAACGGCGTACGGCGTGCAGATACCGGTACGGTAATGCATGGAAATAGAACTAGGTCTAGAATCTGTAAACATGTTTGTACTTCATAAGGACCCATCAGCCGAATGTTTCTTATGTATTGCTGAAGTCAAATAGGTGAATCTTTGGAAAGTCGACCATTGACCTTTTCTTCGGCAATGCAAGATGGGAGCGTTTGGTGATTCTTTTTGTCTACATAATCTATAGTTGCGTGCATGCACGAGTCTCTAAGAATTATGTAAATTAGAAGATATGAAAGGTTATTTAATATTATGTGCGACACACTACACGGGCTCCGTGATAGCAGTGTTAATTCCATAAAACTTGCTTTATGAAATTTTACATTTGAATCTACTATATAATTTGGAGTGTCCGTCTGTCCGTCCGTCCGTTTGTGTTCGCTTATCTCGACAAGTGGTAGGGGTACAAAAAAGTTTGATACGTCAAACTCTTCGTCTTAGTCCCGCGCAGCTAATAAGACATTTACGGCCCAAATATCTTGACCCCCTACCCCCCATGTGGCCAAAAACTGAAATGACCAAAATTGAAATATTTTGTGTGATACATCAAAAGCTTTTAATTAACGTGGGGAATTCAACACCGTACTTTTCAACCAAATAGTTTGACCCATTGACCCAAAAGTGACCCAAAAACTGAAAATGGCCAAAAAATAAATAATTCGTGTGATACATCAGATGCTTTGGATTTCCTTGGGGAATCCAACGAAGTGATGCTCATCGAGATATTTTGACCCCCTGACCCATAAGTGACCGAAAAACCTCCAAAATGACCCCCTGACCCATAAGTGACCGAAAAACTCCAAAGTGCCGCCCTGACCCATTAGTACTAAAAAAACCACCAAAATGACAGAATAATATTTAAACAAAGTTAAAGAGACGTGATGATTTCAACTTTTTAAGATTGAGAAAAGAATCGGTTGAAGTCACGGGAAGGAAGACGTAAGAAATGTTCGGGTTAAGTCACGATAATGGAGATTTAGGAAAGGGGCGAGTGGTCTAACGGGACAGGAGATTGTGGAAAGGGACGAGTGAAGTCAAGGGACAGGAGATTGAGGAAAGAGTCGGATGACTTCAAGGGACAAGAGATTGAGGAAAGAGACATTTGAAGTCAAGGGACAGGAGATTGAGGAAGGAGTCGGTTTACCTTAAGTGCAAGGGGATCGAGAAAAGAGACGGGGTGCAGTCAAGGGACAGGAGATTGAGGAAAGAGACGGGTGCAGTCAAGGGACAAAAGATTGTGGAAAGAGACGGGTGAAGTCAAGGTACAGTAGTTTGAGGAAGGAGGCGGGTGAAATCAAGGGACAGGAAATTGAGGAAAGAGACGGGTGAGGCTAAGGGACAGGAGTTTGAGGAAAGGGACGTTTGTAGTCAAGGGACTGGAGATTGAGGAAATAGACGTTTGAAGTCAAGGGACAGGAGATTGAGGAAAGAGACGTTTGTCGTCAAGGGACAGGAGATTGAGGAAAGAGACGGGTGAAGTCAAGGAGCAGGAGATTGAGGAAAGAGACGGGTGAAATCAAGGGACAGGAGATTGGGGAAAGAGACGTTTGACGGGTGAGGTGTCATGGGGGTATGAGATTGAGACCCTGGACGGTTAATGTAACGGGGTATGTGATTGAAGAATGATAAGGGCAAATGCCACAGGAAATGTTGTTTAATAAAAGGGATTTGACAAACACAACGGAAGCGGCAAGTGAATTCACGGGACACCGGATTTAGGAATGGGGCGAGTGAAGTCACGCAGATGAGAGATAGTAGTCATCCCGTCCGTAGGACGGGCTTCCAGCTAGTTTAAATATATACTTTTCCGTTGAATTACTGTAAAATGAATTGACTTTAGAAATCCAAGAGTTCATTTTCGCTTTAGGTTTTCCGTATTGCTTACACTGTTTGACCTAAAACATGTCATTTTAGCATGTTAAACGTAAGTACTTGGTCGATTTTAGAAACGCAATATATATTCTTCTGGTTTTGAGTAAGAAATGCGAAAAAAGAAATTGATGCGGGAGAGTTTGGGGGAAACCCACTTGTGGCCCAAGACTTCTAGTAGATATTTAATATAAGCGTATTAATATTTGCATAATAAGGGAGAAGTTCTATGCGGAATAGTAACCCCTATCAAGGTATTATGATTAGTTCCGTGTAAATTCTAAAGGCTGACCTATCTAAGCAGTACCAAGATATGTGATAGCGAGTACAATATCTATAACTGTTTTCATCAAGCATTGGCCTACGTTCTACGTCGAGTTTGTTTGATCAAATACTCAGTACATTGCAATTGATTGATAGTGGTTTTCTGAAATATAAATAAGGCGCACTTTGAAATATTCAGTCAAACACGATCTGTAGAATTTCTATTCATTTGTCTACTGACCTTTGCGAGAGTTTAGTTGCGTCAATACTTCCAACCAGAAGAGTTTACAATTCCAAGAGCACAGCAACTGGTTATACTCTATCTGGATATCAAAAGGAAATATTTGAAATACACACGTATGGTTTAAGTTTAGATTCAAGATTTATATAGAAGCTGAGTTATGAGTATATATGAACGGATGTAAAATTGACAAATGATTTACTTCATGCCAATTCCACAGCTCCACATGTTCCTCCTATCCACTTCAATTTAAGGAAACGTTTTTCATTCCAAATCCGCAGCCTAGTCTGCCCAACAAAAGCCCGGAATTGAAGTGAAGATGAAAAATTCTGTATTGCCCAAGCTCTTCCCTTTTGTCTTGTAGATTACATTTCATAATACCCTTGGGACTCTGGAAAAATAATATCCCATTTTATTTGGGAAAATGGAATTTTGAGCAGAGGATAGGATTCTACTCTATTTATGTGAATGCGAAGAGTAAACCAAGTTTTGCAATATGCTCCAAAAAAGAACCATGTAGTAAAGCGTAATCCCAAACTTCATACATTTTATTTTAAAATCTCTTGACAAACTTCTTTTTCGGTTTCGAGTTCCCAATTTGAAGTGTATGTATAAAGTAGATCTCATATTGCTGCAGGTGAATCTTCGTACGGACAAGGCAACGGGACGAGGACGAAGGTAAATCCAACATATCCCTTTCGGGCACTCACTTCACTTTCACTCTTTCTATATTCCTCAGCTTTGCACGAGTAAACCTAATTTCTGAATCTCATCCTCCTTTCTGCCAACCCGGCACGAACCTTTCTCCGTCCAGATGACCGTGCTCACTTTCACCTCGTCACGTCTCACCGAGTGGCTACAAACACTTCATGGGAATATCAGTCGTTCCCAGTCAGTGGTTCTAATGGACAGATGATTTTCTTTTCATGTGGTGTCCATTCGTGCTGAAAATTTGGATTTGAAGCTGGCAGGCACATTTGATTGTAAGCTTTTATAATGCACGTGTATTCGACGAAGTTTATGGAAAACGTGTGTGAAGTGTAGATAAAAGCCAAGCAAGGGCCCGAGACTATCAATGCCAGGCTGCAGTTCTGATTCTACGCACAAATTCACAAACTACTTCCCATTTTCTTTAGTTCAAGCTTCAACTTTCACCACCCATATAGCTACTACGACCGAAGTACTTTTTCATGTAACTTTAAATCACTGATTTTTATTACAATTTTTATCAGGAACATATCGAGACAAAATAACCTAGAACAAATCTTATTTTTCAGCCATTGATGAGGTATTTATATATATCGTACAATAGATGTTTGGAATACAAATATGCCAAACAACATTTGACGGTAGAGATTTCCTAGGGCACAATACAAATGATTTCATCTTCCAGAAAAACGACTAAATTATTTTTGTCGATCTTCAAAGCATATCCGTTTGGAACTTGAATTAATACTTGATCACCAACATGGAAAGCGACCACCTATAAATAAATAATGGTTTTGAGGAACATACGACAATTTGGCTAACGACAGTTGGACGACAAGAATTGGGCGAGCGATAACGGACCAATACAACAACTGGGCGAACGTCCCAGGAATGGAATATTTTTTAATTCGAGTTAGGTTAGGTCAAGTTCATTCTGCCCGCCCCTCGGCAACATAAATAAACAAGACCCAAACTAGAATTAACAAAAATCATTTTCGTATACATTTAGAAAAACCGAACTATGATTAACATTCGCAAAAATGTCGGTTGCCCATTTGTATTCGCTTAACTTAGTTCGCCCAACTGTCGACGTATGGTTATCGTGATGCGTAACAGAATAAAATTGATATGAAAAACTCACCGCTTGACCAACCGAGAATATTGTCCCCTTATAGGTAGTTTTGAGGGGATTATTCAATTCCGTTGAGAGCGTAACTCCTTGAAAGCGTATGTATTTCATACCTGTTATAATTCATAACCATGTTGTAACCGTACAATATATAATACCCAAACTTTGGGACACTTTTAAGCCACAAGCATTTTAGTATATGTAGATATATTCTATTGTATCTGGTAGTAGCAGAGTAAATCAGCCTTGTACATGCAAAAATTATGCAACTTGGCATAGACTTACGTTCCGCAATAATACGCATCCACTCTTGATTACATAGTTCCCTTTGAGCAGGCGTACTGTTGTTCCATGCCATATTCAGACGCGTCATCTCGAAATCCGAAGTTTGAATTGGATCCAGACCTCTGATTCTGTAAACACATGAATATTTTACTTATTTTACAAATATTAAGATAAGAAACTTGCTTACCCAAAATACGAAAGAAGTCTACCACGCTGCAAAGATGTACTCATTTTTTCTCAGATTTTAACACCTTAAAATATCTCAGGCTTAATATGTGTGTGATAATTCTGCCCGTTCTCGTTGGATTTCTAATTTCTGAGTATAACTGGCGGTGATTCTGAGTTATTGTCCGATTTCCGAATAGATTTTAGCCACTAGTACTAGTAGAGAAATTATACCTAGCTGCATCCTTACTTAACCTTAGAGATTAACCTAATCAAATGCGGTAGTTGTACTGTGTACTAGCCGGGAGCCCAACCTACGTTCGTTAAATTATTTATTTTTTGTTCCGTCATTCCCTTTCCATCACTATTTATTTACCTTTTGATTAATCGGTTCCTGTATATCCTCACCCGTTGAGTCTCAAACCCTCTAGCGCAGTACATCACCCGTTGATTTTCTCAATCAGCTTTCTGTATAACATAATTTGTTGAATACCGCATTTCCTTTTCTGCAACCCTTCACCAGTGGATTTCCTGCATTAGGAAATTTTCCTCTTAACTATACTGTACGCCCGGTGATTCCCTCAAACCCGTTTTGGGTTTACGGTCTTGTGGTAGTCAGGGGGTCAAAATATTCTCCTAACGAGAACATCGCTAAATTCCGTGCATTAAACTGAATATTTTAATGTATTCGGCATTTTTGGTCCTTTCTTTGACGTTTCGGTCACTGCAGGGTCAGAGAGTAAACTATTTTGGTAATAAGAACATCCCCTAATTTGCTGCTTTAAACCAATTTAATGTACCCATTGCAGCATTAGGGAATTTTTGTGGTTTCTAGACTGTTTCTGTAATTCTTTCGTATAAGTATAACCGCAATATGAGAGTTTACTGGTAGTTACTCTGCCCTTATAGTTACTAGTATACAAGTTATGCTTAGAAGCCATTTTAAATTTAAAACAGCAGCACTGACACAGAAATAATGTGTGTTCGGTTCTCTCTGTAATCTGAACTCTACTGAAGTTCTGAGCAGGTTTATATCATTAAATCTTATCTTTATAGATAACTGCTGTCATATTTTTCCCTTCACGATTGCCGAAAAGTGTTGGCGCAAATGCTGAAAAAACCTTTTTTTCGGCAAACGGGTAAAAAAATCACCATTTATTTCCCCCGTTTTCCCCTTATTTTCTGCAATCGGTTTTTCGGCAATTTGACCGCCTACCATAACAGAAGCGTCAATCCATTTGGAAAACAAACATCCACAGACTCCTTTTGTATTTGGAATTTTGGGTCATATTTCGGACACTTTGTCCACATCATAGCCTCAAAATACTTACAATTAGTTCAATATATGTTTAAAACCCCAACTGTGGTCAGGCGGAAAATTGGGTAGATCAAACTGTCTAATTGCACCACCCACGGGAGTTAAAAGCGAACATACGGACGGAAAGTCGGCCCGAGATACAAATTATAAATAGATGGTATACTAAACTCTTTCCCTTATATTCAAGTTCAAGAAGTTAAGTTTTATAGATATTATGCTTGTTATTAGATATTAATATTAGAACGACATTACTTGACAAAGTAATGAGTTGAAGACGGATAATAGGAGTCGTTTGAACCCAAACCAAACCTTTGATGATTGATATACCCTCGTGACTTCACTTTAGTTCAAGGTTAAACAAACTTGACTTTATGGGGTGACGTGGGTCGTATAAAGCTTGATTATTTTAACTTACCTGAACGTTGAACAAATCGGAAAATGCAATGATATGCTTCAATGCAACCTTTTCTTTATACGTATGTTTACCTGCTGTAAAGTAACAACTAAAGTCTACGTCAGCATTCTGAATCGGGGTTTGGGTTTTTGGCTTTCTTCACACAAATCTCAACCGTCTCTTGGTGTTTGGTGGTACGATTCCTCAATGCACCGCGTCCACCTCGGGCAATGCCCAGAATATCCTTCTTTGAAAACATTTAGAAAGGCCTGCAACACAAATGCATATAAACCGGATAGGCTACAAAGTCAACTTGAAGTGGAAAGGATTATAGCCTGCGGATATCCACTTCAACATTTTAGCTCGGAAGAGAATAACGGGAATGTCTCATTAAGTTTCGTCTGTCGGGTTAAAAAATCTGGTACCGTGGATCCTATGTTTTCTCGTTCGAAGAGCATCTGGTTCGTTGGTGGTAAGATTACCCGATGCACCTCTTTCGCTTCGGGCTATGCCCAGAATATCTTGAAAATATTTAGAAAGGCATGCGACAAGAATACATACCCAGGATAAGCTGAAAAGTCAAATTGAAGTGTTGGAAATAATTATTAGGTCCCCCGCGGAACCTATATTTTCCCATTCTAAGATTAAGAGGTCATCCATTTTAATTGAAACACAACTCAAGTTCACAATGAGTACAGATTGAACAAAAATGTTAAACATAGCGACGAGGCTATAGTTCTATGTGTAAAGCTCGTTCAAAATGAAACTAGTTGGGTGTGATCAAAGGGTTATTGAAGAAAAAATAGAGTCTCAAGAAAAGCAATCCTTATCAAGCTTCTACTATCTGGAATAAATATCATCAACCCTGGCCCAACCTGTGTACTATGTGGAAAAGCAGGTAGAATAAACCAACTTCTACTACAATGTCATAGCTGCAAAAAACTACACCATAGGACTTGCTTATCAATTGACCACTATACATTTAAGAAACTCCAACTCCAGAACTGGAACTGCACTCTCTGCAACACTGATGGTCCAAATGCAAGTCCACCTACATGCAGCATTTGCTCAACTGTCAAAGAACGCCATGTGATTCTAACCTGTGACAAATGCATAAAAAACTTCCACAGAACATGCTTACAAAAACAAGGCCTACCAATAAACTCTAAAGAGATTTCATGGAGATGTGACACCTGCACTTCAACAGCTTTCCAATATACCCTTCCCCAAAATGCACAGAACGTCATCCCTACTCCAAACCCTTACCCCAAAAAACTACCACGTGGAATGAAGTTCGGACATATCAATATCCGAGATATTCTGTCAAAGAATAAAAAAGACGAAATTCACGCATTAATTCAACAACATGATTTTGATGCATTCGCTATAAGCGAAACTTGGCTTCACGCTGAAATCCTTTCCCAAGAAGTCCACCTTCAGGGTTATACACTTTTCAGGAAAGATAGAGCTGTAAAACGAAAGCAGGAGAAAGGCGGAGGTGTACTTGTTTATGTTCGGAATGATTGGAATGCTACTGAACTTTCGACAGCCTTCTCCAGCCCAGTTGATTCCCTAAAACTTGAAATCCGAAAACCGTTCATAAAGCCAATCATTGTCACGACTATTTATCGACCCAGTTATACCCCTTCCTCGTTCCTCAACCAATTTGAAACTGAAATCCTTTCGTCCAACCAACAATCCTATTTTATAGGTGACTTTAATCTTAATCTAAAATCTCCTATCGTGGATGGTGCATCTCGCAACTTTAAAAGCACGTTTACACGTCAGAACTTTACGCAACTAATAAATCAACCCACAACGAACAACGGTACCCTGATTGACTTGATAATATCCAATATACCCCGAAACACATATACCAGCGGTGTTATGACGAGCGGAATTAGTGACTACCATGACATCGTATACGTGGTAAACCAAAAACAACAATCGAAGAAATCCACACGAATTGTGAACACTCGTTCTTACAAGAACATTGACATTGAAACAGTCATGGAAAAACTGACCACAGCACCATGGTGGGGTCTAGATTACAGTAAATCTCTAGACAAAGCATTTCAACTGTACACTAGTATAGTTCAGTATGTCATGGATGTTCATTGTCCAATCAAAGCTATCAAAACCAAATACAATCAACCAAAGTGGCTCAATGAAGACGTGTCCAAAATGATAGCATATCGAGATAAAGTGAGAAAATCTGCCAAAAAAACGAATGACCCTGAAATCTGGAGCTACTATAAGCAATTGAGAAACTTGGTAACAGTGGTCAAAGACAAAGTGAAGAGTCTCTATATCTATGAAGATACGAAGAAAAGACGCTCTACCAAGCAAACATGGAAAATATTCAACAATGAAACTGGGCGCAAAGTAAAACAGAGTGTAATTAAATCCCTAAATCATGAAAACAATCAAATTACTGACCCTAAATCTATAGCAGAACTGTTTGGAAAATTTTATTCAAATGTTGGTGAGCTATGTGAACGTGAAACTTTAAATGAACTCATCAACAGTCACAATAGAATTCATCCACCCCACAGAACCCCCATCTCAAACATATACATAGAAGAAAATGAAGTGGAGCATGCAATCAACACACTAAACCCCGAAAAACCCACCGGAAGTGACGGCATTCCACCCCGATTTTACAAGCTATTTTCGAGTCCCCTTACAAAACCTCTCCACGACATTATACGACAGTCTCTGCTACACAGCGAATACCCAGATATGCTTAAAGAAGCATATATAATACCTGATTTTAAAGGTAAAGGACCCAAGGACCAACCAAGCAGTTACCGCCCAATATGTAACCTCTCGGCCACAGCCAAAATAATTGATCATCTGATATACACGCGAGTTATGAACCACTTTGACTCCACAAAGCAATTCTCAAAACAACAACATGGATTTCGGTTTGACCACTCCACACAAAGTGCTGTAGTGCAACTCACTAACCAAATATATTCAGCTGGAGATGCTGGAAATTACACAGGAAGTCTATTCGTAGATTTCCAACAAGCATTCGACTTTGTTTTACGTGACCTGATTATAAAAAAACTAATGAAATACGGGGTGCGAGGAAAACTTCTAGCCTGGTTCTACAGCTACCTATCAAATAGAACCTGCCGAGTGAAAGTTGGAGAAGCTCTGTCCGAAAAATACAAACTCCGTGGATCATTACCCCAAGGTGGAAAGCTCTCCTCACTTCTATTCATTCTTTTCATCAATGACCTACCCGACTTCTTGAAACGCTGCATGGCAATCCTTTTTGCAGATGACATAGCACTGTGCTATTCTGCGAAATCCAGGGAAGAAGTCTATCGAGTTATACAAGAGGATGCTGATCAAATTCTTAAATGGTGCTCTGAAAACAAGATGAGATTGAATGCCAACAAAACAAAATTCATGATGTTTCACCCCAGAAGAAACAACCCGACCGAAAACCCAGACGAAACCCTCCATATAATTGTCAACGGAGAGAAAATTGAAAACGTCACATCTTTTAAGTACTTGGGTGTATGGCTGGACCCAAAGCTGAGCTGGAATGACCACTTTGACATTGTCAGCAAGAAAGTTAGCGTAAGATCTAATTTAATCAATAGAAACAAGAA
>JAQFYT010001642.1:0-15606 GCA_034694925.1 Ceratophysella denticulata
CACTATTATGGGCGAATATTCACTAATATGGTCGAATATTCGCTATTATGGTCGAATATTTGCATTTCGGACGAATATTCGCCCGTTACAATTTCGTAATTTTGACGGGCGAATACAAATTGGCGGAATATTCGCTATTTTTGTGCTAATATTCGCTATTTTGGGCGAATATTCACTATTATGGGCGAATATTCACTTTTATGGGCGAATATTCACTATTATGGGCGAATATTCACTAATATGGTCGAATATTCGCTATTATGGTCGAATATTTGCATTTCGGACGAATACTCGCCCGTAACAATTACGTATTTTGACAAGCAAATACACATATTGGCCGAATATTCGCTACTAAGCGAATTCCAAAGAAGTGGTATTCGCCGCATCCCTAACCTGGATTGACTATCGGACCATATAATAGCATCGAATTGCTTTGATTTGATTTCATTTCATTAGAATGCAGAGAGTGTGAAAAAAAGTATTTCCGTGGCAAGGTGCTACACGATGAAGAATCGGTTCCCAGATATTCTGCCCTACGATCAAAGTCGAGTACCTTTACCAGATACAAAGGATGACTACATCAATGCCTCATTTCTGAGTAAATTGTCTCCATCTGGAATGCCGCATATTGTCACACAAGCCCCGTTACCGGTGACATACACGGATTTCTGGCACATGATCTGGCTCTACACTGTCGAGCTTATTGTTTGTCTTTCGAGTGATGTTGACGTAAGCTTAGCGTAACGCATTATGTTTTTATTCCTTAACCTTGACTAGCGTATTTCACTGTGTAATTGTATTTCAGTTGAAGACACATATTTACTGGCCAGAATCCAAAACAGAGGACATGTCTGTCGGTCCATTCAGAATATCTCTCCAGACCTGTAACGGTAAACCAGCATTTGTTGAAAGAATATTTTCAATCACTCACTCGGATTTGAAACAAACTCGGGTTGTTATTCAGCTACAATTTAAGGATTGGGTTGGAAAGTAAGTTCTGTTAAATGCAATCATGCCCAGTGCCAGTGATATGCATTTTTAAAAAAATCCTATGCAATTTTTTGACAGTGTTTTCCCAGTGAGTCCAGGCCCTCTACTTGCCTTTGTGAATGAAGTCCTGAGTTTTTATGAGCAGCAACGAAATCTGAACCGCCCTGTCGTCGTGCATTGTTTGCCTGGAGTTGGGAAAACGGGGGTTTTCAGTGTCCTCGCCGCTGCTGTACAGGAAATTAATTCTGGAAATGCGATCATGGATTTGGTTGTGGTAAGCGCATTCTAATATTGCATTGCCACAATAATTAAAAATTAAACCTTGTTTTAATTTCACATATTTGTTGAAAACTAGTGTGCTGGAACTGCTAGTGAAGGAGTAAAAGGAATCATGATTGACAAGGAGTACCTGAGATTCACATATCATTGTTTGCTCTATTACTGTCAAGATATTTTGATGAAGCGTAAGAATAGCTATCTCTGGAATTACTACAAATTCGTTTCGAACATGTTTCAAGCGATTTGAGAAATAAGCTCATTTTTGTGTTGATTTTTGATCTACGATTTCAGGCGGAATTTTATCCTCGAGACCGTCATTCACAGAAAAACCCAAGCTAACTGCCAGTAAACATGCCCGACACCCTTCTCAAGACTTTCTGGATGACCCTTTCAAAAAGCTAGTAGTCAAACCAGAGTCTAAAGTCGAGGCTGCTGACGATTCCACCGGGAAACCTTTCGAAAGCCCTGTCACAAGCAGTAGTAGTACACCACCAGTAATGGCCAGTACGAGCAGTACAAGTAGCGCTGAGAATTCACGCCGTAATTCCCTCACAGCTTCACCTGCCCGTCTACCCAAATTATATGCAGATCTACCAGCAGCCCTAACTAACTTGGACCCTTCGACGTTCCGGATTGTGAGTAAGGAAAAGGAGAAGGATCCTGCGGAACTGAAGGCAATTGTGAGAGAAGCTTTTGAAAGTGGGAAAGGTGCTTTATTGGAGCGGAAATTGGACAATCCGGATGACCCACTGAGCTCATTAGATCCATTATGGACGATCAAGAAGTGAATTCTGTATTTATTTGTTGTGTTGTGTGCCTCGTCAAGTCAATTCCTTGATGAACTGAGTTATTGGGTAACAAAGCGGAACTGTTCTACATAGTATTCGATCCAGTGATCGCATAAAGTTTTCCTTACCTAAACCTAACCTTACTATTGTGAAATCCATCTAATGTTACGGTTAAGTGAGGAGACACGGATGAGATCACGGGATCACCTACTAGAACAGTACGAGCAAATCCGAGCATAAGGCTGATTTTATCATGAAAAGAATGAGTCAAAATTATTAAGTATAATGACTGCTGCAATATAAATATTTTCACCTGTATTCCTCCCATGCATTCTAATTTCTTATGTTTATGTTTATGCTAATTTTAATACGCGCAAGGAATTTTAACTAAAAGCACCTACCCGCTGCAGCCTGTGTATTCCCATTTCTGCATTTCATCCCTTCGTGTAATATTTGTAGCTTTTCCCAATGTGATTTACAGCTTTTCACGCGTTTACCGGTATACCGTAATTTTAAGTCTGTGTAATTAATAATTATTCAACCGGCATATCGAATAAAATGGCGCATAGAATATTTTCAGTTGCATATAATTGAATTTTATTCAGAGCATTACTTTCTTTTTTGTAAGGTTTCTTGCGACGTGCCGGTACATAATAATTAGACGTTGATAGTAGATATTTCCCATAAAGTGCGAAAAGTGAAGCAGGACAAGTGCAAGAGAAAGTTGTGTTTTTGATTCTTATTCTTATTGGGACATTATTGGGGGTAAGTATATTATACGCAATATCGGATCATAAATGTATTTGTATGTACAAAAGTTAATACTTGTAATTTGCAATTTACCGAGTGTAGCATATTTGCAATAATCAGCTTAAATTGGATAACAACTAGGAATTTAGACAATGGCAATGAAGTACCGAAATGTCGTCAATGTTACACGTTACACTTTGTAAAGTTGTACTGCCAAGACGCATCACAGCACATTAATTTCGTAGCTCTTGAAGTCTGTAATGAGAAATAAGAAATATTGCTTAATATTTAGCATTCCGGAAATTAATAACGAATTGACTGTATTTAAGTTCAGGTGTGTACCTCCGGGTAAGGTCATCTTCCTTGGCTTCCTTAGCAGGAGCCTTAATAGCAGCAGATGGAACCTGAGCTAATTGACTCGCAACTTCGAGTCCATTTTCATCAGCAATTTGCATAATCAGTGAGTCGACTTGTTCCCGAGGAGTTGTAAGCGTGGTCGCTGTACCCATTGCATCTTCCATTACCTGAATAATAAAACGATTTTATTAACTGTGTACGCGGGATTGCATGCTACATGCTACTGATAAAATGTCAACTTACGCCAGTCTTTACATCCAAGTCTTCAAACTGAGACTCAAACTTGTCCATAATCTTTGAGACTTTCTCTAGGTCCATTGCAGCCATGGCTTTGTCCAAGCCCTTCACAACTTGTCCTATGTTCTGAGCCACCTGTAATCACGGGCATAAGGAAAATTATGATTATAATTCCGCATTTCAACAGTCTTTTTATACATGCACTGTGAGAAACCATTTGTGACAAAGTGACAAATGAAAGCAGATCCTACTATCCTACCGATTTCACAGAGAGTGCAGACTGGACTTTTGATCTCACAGCATCCACCTTGGAAGCCATTCGCAAGTAATTGAGGCTCTCATTATGTTTTCGTATAGAATTCTCGGCGTAGATCCGAGCTCCCTCCACGTTCCCTTGTTGGAGTGCACGCTTGACCTTTAACTTATTAGCTGCTTCTTCTTTTTCGGACTTTTTAGATTGTTTCTCAAGCTGCTTTGCCGTGAAACGGAGTTGAAATAGAGCATCTATGTACAAAGCAACAAAGGAATTATAAAGTATAAAACCAAAATTGACAACATATGACAATACATTAGTTTTACTGGTTTACCGTCCATAGTGGATGGAGTAGATGAAGTTGACCCAATGGTGAATGCTGGCGTAGATATGAAAATGAACCACGGACAACGGAATTACTTGTGACTTGATGTATGGAATCACCCTGCCCGGAAACGCAAGTCAAGATCCTATCTCTTTCTACGAGTTACGAGATGAGTTCACCGTAAACCGTCACGTCCAATTACGTCACCAACACTGATAACTGATGACGAAGTATAATAAAACAAGACGAACGATAATAAACTAAATAATACAAAGAATGGCTGACTATGACTCACACAATTTAGAGTCAAAAGTGAAACTTGATTTACGTAAATTGGCGCTGCATTGGGTTTGGTTACGACCTTCAATTTCTCGCTCTTCATTCGCGGCTTATTTTACAAGGCGTCGCTTACCACAAAAAAAAACTTCAATGCCCTTGCATTGCACTTTGCACTGCTGTATTATTGGCTTGTAGAGATTTGCAGGCCAAAGCCAAACCCTATTCTCTTTTGTGGTCGGTCGGAATGCATCACTAGGGAAATCAGTGTTCGGTCGGGCTAAAAAAAAGGGAACTCCAGGCTATTTGTAATTTGTTCAAGCTAATATTTATTTCCAAATCTATGGAGTTAGATCAGGTTAGGATATGTTAAATAAGGTTAGGCAATAATATGAAAGCAGTTAGATTAGAACTTATAAATCCAACCTAACCTAGAAGATTCACAGACAATAATTAGCCTGTACAAATTATCCTAATTTGTAATTTGTTCAGGCAAATATTTATTTCCAAATCTATGGAGTTAGATCAGGTTAGCATACGTTAAATAAAGTTAGGCAATAATATGAAAGCAGTTAGAACTTATGAATCCAACCTAACCTAGAAGATTCACAGACAATAATTAGCCTGTACAAATTATCCTCTGAAGTTTCTGTTTTTAGCTTGACCAAAAATGATTTCCATGGAAGTTGAGACTTTTCTGAACACATAAAAGGTAATGCAAGTGAGGCCGTCGGACGCACGAAAAAGGTTTAAACCGTTATTTGGAAGTTGAGGCCTTTCTGAACACATACAAGGTAATGCAAGTGAGGCAGTCGGACGTTCAAAAAAGGTTCACACTGTTATAAGGCAGTTTAGGCCTTTCTGAACACACGAAACGTAATGCGTGAGGCTGTCATACTCACAAATATATGTTTAAACAGTTGTTAATTGGAAGTTTAGGCCTTTCTAAACACATGAAACATAATGCAAGATAGGCTTTTCGGAACGCATAATACGTAATGCAAGTGAGGCCTTTTGGAACATATGTTACGTATGACATAATGCAAGTGAGACCGTAGAACGCACGATAGGGTTTCGATGTTTTATTCGATATTCTATATGGGCCGACAGTAGACGCGATTTGCTTGGGGTTGATTTCTGTTCATAGGGCAGCAGAAGCCAAATCAACAGACCTGCACGTTTCTAATAACACGTCCTCGCAATGTTGCTTGGAACCAAAATCACAAAGCTTCGTCAGAGCAAGATCGACTTGCCCAGGAAGAGGTTGGGCTCTGCTCCATCTCTCCACTCTCCACCTTTCTCCGAGCCTCATTTCAAAATTTTAACAGTTTTTCATATTAATCTCAATTAAACCTACCAAAAACGCTCCATTGACCTCCTCGTCTCATTAATTTGGTAAGACGAACGTCATTTGTAACACTACAAGTCGAATTATTCAGCTAAAATAGAAAATAGATCGAATTTAAAATCCATACATATTAGGTTACATGGCTGAGAGATCTGGCGCGAGGTCTAAATCGTGAACCTGTGTGTACGTCATATGCACAAGCTGCTAACAAAAAACGTTTGAAGTTACGTTACGAATATGTATGTATGACGTCAGACGTGTACAGCAATCTTCTATCTCTGTGTTTGTCACATCTACCGTTACATTACTTCTGGTTGACTGTGTGCCGTGTGGAACGTAATGATCTTGTCAAAGCATTATGTTAAGTACTTCATTAGATTTGATATTGGATATGGGGTATTACTGTCAGCTGTCAGTCCATATCGAATTTAAACCTGGAAACCCTTTTCGTGCGTCTGACGGCCTCACTTGCATTTTGGATTGAATTATATTTTCTGTGTTCAGGATGCATTAAGGCCTCAACTTCGAAATAACGGTTTCGAGGTTTTATTCGACATGGGCCTTGAGTATACGGCACTTTAACCATTGCAAGGCTATTGCATTTGTATTACATTACGCGCGTACTGAATTAGGTATGGTTATGGTTAGGGATTAGGGACAGGATAAAGGCACATATACCTACGTGATATCTTAATAGCGATAGCGATGGCGAATGCATTGTCTGGCTGTGTTACTTGATACAGTTTATTACGTATACCTAAAAGTATGTTTTTAGTTTTTTTTACATTTTTTATAGCGTTTGATTATGTATAATAAACTGGAGAATATTCCGTTGTTGGATTGATTGGACAGGAACAAGTTGGGGGGTGAGATATATATTGTGCAGGAGCCGGACAAAGCATGGCAAATGCTCGTCCCGAAACGGAAGACCAACAAAGACTACGATTCCAAATAGAACTTGAGTTTGTTCAATGTCTCGCCAATCCGAATTACCTCAACTTCTTAGCCCAACGTGGATACTTCAAGGACACAGCCTTTATCAACTACCTCAAGTACTTGGAGTACTGGAAGGAGCCTGAGTACTCCAAGTTCCTCAAGTATCCCATGAGTCTCTACTTTCTGGATCTCCTCCAACATCCTGAATTTCGTAAGGAGTTGGCTAATGCCAAATGTGCCAAGTTTGTTGAAGACCAGCAACTCCTCCATTGGCAACATTATATACGAAAACGGTCGAAACTTGTTCAGGCCGCAGTTCCGGTGTCGGATCTTCTTTCACAGAATACTACTGGTGGTGGGGCTGGTTCATCATCTTCACAGCTACAACAAAACCAAGGCTCACACCAACAACAGCAACAAATATCACAGACCACGTCACCTTCCAAATGAAATAAAGTTATTTTTGTAGGTATTCCTGTGAACCGTATGTCCTCTGTGCTCTTTGACCGCGGTGATGAATTATGTATAATAATTTTAACTTCTTTTCAGCTTAGTAACGATTAATTAAGTGCATCATGTGTATTCAATAAATTGATTTTTTGAGAGAATTTGATGGTTTTTCTGATTATCAGTATGTCTTATTGTTGTCCGTTATATTTTTTAGGTTTCCGTCGTGCATCATTATCATCATTAGGTTAGTATCGCTTCATATTAGGAATTACCAATAATGTTACGGAAATTGGGCTGTTGCTGCTAGGGATGACACTTGTGTGTAGGACCATACCACATACCACTATCGGCACACAAACGCGGGACGAGGGATCCGGGGATCGCATACTTTTATCGAATTTAACTTTTGTTTTATTATTGCATTGAATCCTGAAGTTAGGTTGGGGTTAAGATGAAGTATGCGATCCCGGGATCATTAGTGACAATGAACCAAATAATCTACTAGGGAAATATTGAATATATCAGCATTCTATTCAAGATTCTTCTAATTATTCTGTAAATCTTTGTTCTTCCTTAGGTACCTTCAGACATCTGTCACACGTTGTTATTCGTATTTTCGTCGCACCTCTACGTATATTTTTGATACTCTCTCATAAGACTGAAGTATTGTCAACGAAAGGCATTATTTATTAGTAAATCATGGCATCATCCGTTCAAGTCGTTCCAATCCTTGCTGGCCCGACGCAAGATCCAGTTCCATTCCCTCCGTCTGAAGGTCCACGCTGTCCATGGGCCCATATCGCAGCCTCACCTCCACGTCCAGTCAACTTGAGTGACATTATGAGTGAACAGCTGGCGGATCGTATTCATGTGGAAGAAGAGGAAAAGTATTTGAAGGAGATTCTCTCGAGTGACGAAGATGACAAGGAGTTCGTTTTGCCCACTGAACTAGATTTGAGTGGAATTATGAGTACGGACACCGACACAGTGGACTGCAGCAGCGATGAAGTGATTGCAACGATGCTCCAGATCCAGTTTAACAAGGAATATGATTTGAACTTGAAGAAGGTTGAGCAGAAATACAATGGATCTTCGAAAAGTAGGTCTTCGTTTCGGATGCGTCTTAATTAAAAAAAACCCATAAAATATATATTTTAATTTTTGTGAATTTTGTTTGATTTGCTTTCAGTTTCGGTCTCACTTTCAAACTACATGGCTTCTTCACCCAGAGTTCAAGCACAACCTGATGAATCTGAATCCGAAGAAGAGGACGATCAATTGGGTCCCAAATCAAAAAAACCATGGGATTCTTTTGAGGTATGTTTGTTTGACGGGAAATATCTAAACGTGCATTGAGAAAATAGAATTCCGCACTCTGACTGAAATGGCAATAAATTTGATTTTAGTCAAATTAGGTTAGGTTGAGTTGATAACCTAACCTAACCCAGGCTAACATAACCTAAAACGTTGGCAGACCAGATTAATCCATTCTACAGGTTAGGGTAGGTTTATGAAATACCCACATGACTTACAACTAACCTAACCTATAGAATTATAGAGCAATTTTCCTTAGTGCAGAATTTGTCAATGCTAAAATCTGTTTTCAGTGCAAGTTCTATTTTACAAATTTTCAACGCATCGAAAAATGCCACCCGATTAAAACATGATACTGAGACTTGGTTTTCGAATTATAGGCCAACGAACGAGCTTTTCCAGCTATGTCCAGTCGGGGCTACGTCAAAGTGAACAATAAAGTAGTTACGAAGCATGATGTGACTATGAATGGAAGACGAAATGCATGTAAAGTCATGGAGTCCTTTCCACCGTGTATTCATACCGGTGATGGTGCTAGTTTCGATATGCAACTCTCCAACAAGGTATATTATATTTTCAGCAACTGAACCCTGTCATGTCAAATCTACGAATCGCTTGTATATAAGTATTATTGTCCTCAAGGTATACAACAACTTGAAGTCATACTCAAAGGCCGAAGAGAATCGACGTACTCGGATGCACGACAAAATTGAAAAGTCTACTTCAGACATGGCAATTGACACCAAGACCAAACTCATGCTCTACAAGTTGATTAACAATGGAATATTGAACAAAGTCTTCGGGATTGTCGCAACTGGGAAGGAATCAGTCGTTATGTTCGGGAGAGGTGGAAATACTGTTGAAACGGAGAAGGGTGTAAAGGTTGTTGTCCCGGAGGAATGTGCTCTCAAAGTATTCAAAACAAGTTTGAATGAATTCAAAACACGGGACAAGTACATCAAAGATGACTATCGTTTCAAGGATCGTTTTTCAAAGCAGGTAAGGCTTCCGGTTGGTTTATATTTTAAATTCTCAATGTATGTGGCGTATGGCGTATTGAACATTGGTCTTGTGCTATTTTCTTTTCGGCTAGAACCCACAAAAGATTATTCGAATGTGGGCTGAAAAAGAGATGCATAATTTGACACGAATGCGGAAGGCGGAAATTCCTTGTCCAGAAGTTGTTCTGCTCAAAAAGCATATTTTGATTCTTGGATTCATTGGGAAGGATATGAGACCTGCCCCGAAATTGAAAGATGTCAAGTTTCCACAGGATGACGAGAATGCTTTGCTCTTGAGTGCGTACAACCAAACCATTGACGTAAGTTTAGCAAAATAATTCAACTTTACAGTTCAATCAATCAAGTACAGTTTCGGAGTAAACCTAATTAATTTGTGTTTATGGTAGGGCATGACAAATCTCTACAAACGCTGCAATTTGATTCATGGCGATCTGTCTGAGTACAACATCCTTTGGCATGAAAACACTTGCTACTTCATTGATGTCAGTCAATCTGTTGAGCCAGCCCATCCCAACGCTTTGGAATTTCTTTACCGAGATTGTAGCAACATTTGTACTGTACGTTGAATTTGTTCGTAAAATTCTGATAGCTAGCGTTTGTTAAATTATTCCGAGGTTAATTAATTACTGATTGTATTTAATTATGCACTACAGTTCTTCAGCAAGAGACGCCTCGATAACATTCATACTCCGGAATCACTCTTTACGGAAATCAGTGGATTTGAGCTCAGGGATGTGAACGGACCTGCTGTTCTCGACAAGGTTAGTTATTAGTTTTCAGTAAATGGTTCTGATTTATGACTTATACTTCCGCGCTGAACACAGCGTTTCCCGATCCTAATTTAACAATGCACCTGACTTTGAATGTTGAAACAGATTCGTAGCTTTGAAAAGAACGTTGAGCAGCTTACATTTGCTACTTCGGAAAAGTCCTACCCATTTGAATACTGCTGGGATCAGGAACAGGCGGATGAAGACGACGAATAGATGAAAAACCGAGACTTCGGACATCATTGAACTTCAACTATGGACAGGTGTACATTGCTACATATTTCTTCTTGAATGCATTTTTCTCCAAATTAACAAGTTATTGGTCCGCGCTTTAAGGATGCCCTGTCCATCCTTTCATTTTCATACCAAATAGATATAAACTATCCAAATCAATAAAATACAGATATATCGTCCCGTCTAATCTGTGAGAGCTGTAGAGTTTCTTTATTTATATATGTTTTTGGTGAAATCAGTTACATACGAACAGATCATTCTTGTGTAATGCCTTTAATTCGGAGGAAAGCATCACTGGAAGGTTCTTTACCCAAGAAATTCTTGAGCATTGTCATTCCATCTTGAGAACCACCGGGTTCGAGAATGCATTTACGATACAACTGTCCTGCCACCGGGCTGAGAACTCCTTGTTTCTTGAACACGGTCTCAAACATGTCCGCGCTGTAAACTTCGCTCCACTGAAATAATCAAATCGTCAGCATTATTTATCAGGCACTAACTTTAATTTTTAATTATTCTTTGATAAAACCTACCATATAGCCATAGTACTTTGCATCGTAGTTATTAACCATGTGCCCGAATGATGCCATGGAATTTGTTCCCGGCGTCGCTTCAAGTCCCATTAGTTCCTATAATCCATAATCCATGGTTAACAATTGATAATACTCCAAGTTGCAATTTAATTACGAACGAGAGAAAAATATCTACACCGAAGAAAGACCACGTTAACTAACCTTCATGGTGTCAAAATACATTTGTCTAATTTCATAACGTCCTTCCTTGTGAATTCGTTGATCAGTCAAAGCGTAAATCATTTGCCTCAAAACGCTAGCTCCAATGTTTCCTTTGCGAGACTCCACTAATTTCTTCAGCATTTCATCCGGAATTGGAGCACCGGTCTGCAGAAATGTAATTTACAAAGAATTCTTATTACTTACTGTTCAGTGGAGGTAGAATAGTTAATTCTATTTACGATTTCATAATCTCCATACTTTAAAATGTCTTGACATTTTCTGGAGTGATTCCTTCTCGAAGCACCAGTTTTCGAGCATTTGAGACGGTGCTTCAATGAAGTCTGGTTGAACATAACTGCCAAAATATAGCGGAGTTTTGGCTCGGCTACAAAGTCCATGCATTGCATGACCGAATTCATGGAAGAATGTTTCGACCTAAATATTAAAAAAAGCCAGTTAAATACTTAGGACACAGCTGGAAATACGGAAAATGATTTTCTTTTTTAACTTACATCATCGTGCATCAATAAAGCCGGTGAATTTGGAGTTGGACGTGGAAAGTTACAAATCAAAACGACAATTCCTGCCTGTTTGACTCCATTGTCATCCAAACATCCCTGCTGGGCGGGTTCACAGCAGGCATGACCATATTTCCCGTCTCGTGGAAATAAGTCCAAGTAAAAGTAACCAATCAGCTCACCGGATTCCGAATCATTCACTTGATACTATTGAGGAAATATGAGTCAGATATCAACCATATGCATTTGTAATTGACAATGATTTAATTAAATTGATATAAAAAATTGAAACGTACGACTTGAACTTCCGCGTGCCATTTTTCCGCATTCGGAAGGTGAGTGAAGCGAAGTCCGAGTAATTCTTGATAGATTTCCAAAAGTCCTTTGGTCACAACGTCCATGGGGAAATACTCTTTGAGCTCCTCCTGATTCAAGGAATATTTCTTTTCCTTCACGAGCGTCAAGTAATGACTAAAATCCCACATGTTAATCTTCCCGTCGTATTCCAATCCAAGTTTCTCACACTGCGTAACAAAATATAATATATATTATAGCTTCTAAGCCAGAAAAGATTGAATGCTAACGCAGTGCTAATTAAGTTCTAACCTCCTCCTTCTTAGCATCCAAAAGAGCCTCATGTTCGGATTTCCAGACTGGAGTAAATTTTTGCACAATGTCCTTGATGAATTCCTCAACGGTCTCTGGATTCTTGACCATGGACAGTTCCACACTGAATGCAGCATGATTGGGATAACCCAAAAGATGTGCAGCTTCAGCCCGCAGCTGAATTACTTCCTCAAGAATCTTTGAATTATCCTCAATGCAACGTGAGTTGTAGGAAAATTCCATTTTTCGTCGCGTTTCAGGATTCTGACAGAGACTCATCACGGGAATGTAGTGAGGGTACTTGAGAGTGAGCTTGAGTTTTCCAGTCTCAGTGTCCTGAATTACACAAATGTACAGTTTTAAATACACAAAATACCCAAGATATTGGACCGATCGGGTTATCGTTAAATCATTGTACTCACCTTCTCCAAAGAACCAACAAATTCAGCGTCCAAACCCGGAAGCTCTTCAGCAGTCACCAACAAAACTGTGCGTTCATCTGCTAAATTTTTACTGAATTTCAAACTTAGACTGTTAATAGAATTTTTCAATTCCTTCACACGATCACGCGTCGTCTCATCGAGCTGCAGCCCTGTAATCAAGTACGTTTTGAAAACTTCGTAAAATATTCACGAATTTTGATTTTGTATTTTGTAGTGTAGCTGATTTTCTTATACGAACCGTTTCGTTGACCATTGAGAATGAATCGGTCAAGGCACTTCTTATGCTCTTCCGAAATGTCACTGGAGCCCAGGGAGTCCCGATACTTGACAAGATTGTCAAAAATCTCCTTCCGCATTTCCATTTCCACAAACTCTGCATCCACTTTAGTCTTAGCACTGACAGCTGCATCTTTGAGGCCCGGCGTGTCCCCAAAATAAGTCGGAAGATTAATCAACGCACCGTGAATACCTCGTTCACCGTAAAGCCGCAATGCTTCCAGTATTGGCTATAAAATTATAAATTATAATTCGGTATTTAAATTGTTAAACCATATTTTAGAATAAACAAATTGACATACAGTATTATCTCGCTCAAAAAATGCATACCTAATACTACATTGTACTATGTACTTGAGTTAGCATTAAATATTTGAAAATTACCTTTAACACGGCGTCATAGCTGAGAGTCGGAGCCGATGCGGCTTTGTCTGAGCATTCCTTGATGCCTTGAATGACAGTTTGACATTTATCCTCAATATCCTTCACGCTCAGTTGGGTCAAGTCCCAGTTTTGACTGACCCCAATAGGCCGTATCATTTTGGTCGTCTCCATGTTCAGGCCGATTTTGGAATTTACGAATTTGGTTGCTATACTAGGTGTGCAGAGTCGCCTGCTCAAAATGCTAATCATACAAATCTCTCAGCAATCTCCTCACACTCTTAAAGTTTAAAACTTCAACTCTACGGTTACGGTTATTGTTGTTGACGTTTGACGAAATTATTTAACGCCCACTATTACCACTCAAACAGTTGACAGTTATGTTGTGGACTGGGTGGCTTTAGTTAGCTTAGCAACAAGTCACAAGTGAAATCCAGAGCAAAGAGCAATGCAGGAGGTTGAGGTATGCGTATGCGAATGAGATGCGGCTCCTCCTTCGCTTCGGCAAATGAACCGCATTTGTCAGCATTTCAGTTCAGAAAAAAGTTGAGCAGAAAGTAGTCATTCTTGATGCTTTTGAGCTAAACGTCTGAGCAAAATGTTTTTCCTACCATTTGCCATTTATATTTGCTGAGCTGAATCTTCAGATCATCTGCTCATGGAGCTTGTTTTTATATGGGTGGCATATAAACGTGCCATGAAAAAATAGAATATGCCATGAAAAAGAAGAATTCTGCCATAAGGTAAAATTGGTTTATAATTCCAAAGGTTAGGTTAGTTATTGGTCATTCGGGTATTTCAAAAATTTAACCTAACCTGTAGAACGGATCAATCTCGACCGCCAACGTTTTAACCTAACCCAACTGACTAAAATCAAATTTACTGCCATGGCACAAGTCTTCTTTTTCATGGCAGATTCTATTTTCTCATGGCACTTTTATATATTTCCCTTTTTATATTTGCTTGCTTGCTATTTATATCGTAACCTGATCGTTAATTAAACTGATCGTAATCTGATCGTAAATCGTAACTTCGTAACCGTATCTCGTAACAAAACGCCTCGATCGCCTTACGCCCATAAGCAAGGCTCGAAATTGTTATTGGTTTCTATGTTTCTATTTTTTTGAATTTTTGGACTATTTACTAAACACCTAATCTACAATGTATATAGTGTATAATACATATATGTAACTATATATGTACATATCTTTAAATTGTCCACTGTCTCATTTTATTCTCAGTGCATTAGGGTAGTTCAGTACAGACAGTAAATCGACAAATGGAGGACAATACAATTCTGTAGATAGTTTGACAAGCAATATTATATTATGCTCAACATTAATGTTTAATAGCAGCAGATAGTACAACCTAAACCTATAGAGCAGAGTACTAAGGAACTTATTTTAAACAGGATTAATATAGCAGTGGTCACATACGAGGTGAACAGGAACAGAACCTCGTTGCAGTAGGTACAAATTAATATCCCTGTCTTGCACGTCCCGCCGAACTCGATGAAACGGTTCGTTTCTGATCTTTGGGTACAGGTCAATTTCCCGGAAAGCTAAACCGATTAGAATTAGAACAATGAGCTCCGAGATCACGAGAAACGTCATCAAGACTTGGTTTGGTAATAGGTGTTTCCGTATGTCTTGTGCCGTGACTTTGTTGACCCGTTCCGGATTTCGAGGGGAGTGCTAAGCCGATATGATGTTTCCAAGAAACAAATTAAAATTCCAAGAATACCACTCCCAATTAGATCCGTGGCCATATTGGGTTGAGCTGGGCAATTCGAGGGTCCGACGTATATGGCTCCGATCACAATCGCTGCTATTGAAATTGCTGCTAAAATTGTGATGCACGTGAAGCAGCAATGGCGGAACAAGGAAGAGTCGCTCCAGTCTCGTTCAAGTACTTTGACAGGCTTTTTTCCGCTGATTGAAATGTCGTAGATCAGATTCAACAGTTAGATTTCGATGACCCGTCGGTATTTGTAGAACGAGTTAACATGACTGTACTGGTTTAATTTGAATGGCTGTAGCGAGAACAAAGGCATCATGCATTTCCGCAATTGATTATCCACGTCGCGCTGGAATTGTTCAAGGCCCAGAACTCCAGGTCCTGAAACAAACTGTAGAGAAAATGTGGGTATAATCCTGGGGTGTGATTTAACGGGGCAATGGATTAGGTAAAAATGGCAACAAATTAGATATAAATGGCAATGGAATAACTAAAAAGGCAACGGAATAACTAAAAGGGCAACGGAATAACTAAAACGGCAACGGAATAAATAAAATGGCAATGAAATAACTAAAAGGGCAA
>JAQFYT010001643.1:0-15603 GCA_034694925.1 Ceratophysella denticulata
TATGTGAACCACATAATTGCTTCAATTTAGCATCTACTCACGAAGAGCATGAAGCATCAGGCTTCCCAGTAATTCACACCTCTCTACCTGCTACTTCTGTAATTACAATGTATTGACTGTTTGCAAATAAATTCATTAAATTGCATAAACAGGTAATAATAATGGCGAGGTCAGGAACAAGCAGCTGTACCTGAGTTTCTAATTTGAATGTAACCAAATAACGACAATCTAGTACTTTTTGCGGTAGCATCACACAAAAAAGTGTTAAATTGAGAATAAACACGAGATAAGAAAAGTATCCAAAGTAAACCTGAATTTTAGTTTATCTTACATTTTACGTCCGTCTTAAAGATTATGTAAGTCAACAAAGAACACAAGCTAAACCTCAGACATTCCCTCACCACCATCACCATACCACCACCGCATTCTTCTCAGGAAAGGACGTTTCCAAAAGAATGATCAAGAAAGAATTACATTACACAAATCGTAACGTAACTCGTCATCAATCCTATCATAGTACAACGATTGAGTACAAAAGCAATTTGTTGTTTCTTCCCTTGACTTTCTTAGCTCAAAAAGACTTGAATCATGACTTCCAATTTCAACAATTCACCTCACTATTACAATTGCTACTTACATAGAACATACGCAACGGGTGTACTCATGTCAAGATCAGCGTACGCAATCCCTATTATTCACATTAAACCTAGGTAATCTAAAGCTTACAATTAGGCTGACATTATTTCTATCCTCAAGCCAAAAATACCTGTAAATTCCACAAAAACAGAAACTGCAGCATATCATTATTTAGGGTGTTAAGGTCTCAAATTGAAAAGTTTATGACATTATTTATTTACCATATACTTTAAAAACAAGGGATTCCGACAGTACGTACTTAACTCTAACAACGAAAGTACAGAAGCAATAAATCTTCCGTCGTGTGGACTGAACAAAAGAATATTAAAAAAATCTAATACGTTTTAGTGGATTAACCCCTTAGTCACGGCTTGTACTCACGTTGTGTTGTGACGTGATGTGTAGTGTCGGTAACCTCAACTTCAACTCTTTAATTCTAATTTATGAGGATACAACTTACAATACAATTAAGTACAATACGTTTTTTTTACTCTCTGTGACATTAAACTAAAACATTAAGTTCAATAATCTACACTTTACGATTTACTATGTTTGGTTGGAGTTCGGAATTGAGGCTAGTGAAGCATTTAAAAATCAGTTAATAGCCATACCAAAGTCACCCCAGGGACAGTTAATAATACTAGGTCGTGATGCATTATTTTTTATGTAAGTAAAGTATTAAGTTTATAAGCATAGGTTTATAGTTAACTGATAATGCAACAATGCAAAAGCAAAATATTTCGGTCAGGTCAAATACTTTATGAAATAGCAGGTTCACGGAGCAAAGATTAAATTCAACAATTCAATAGCCGACACGCCTGTAACATTTGAACTCTAAATTGAGTTACTACTTTCAACTGAATGAATAGGACGTAGAAACAATAGAGTTGAAGGATACGCATGGAACAGACCATCTAATAATAGTCCATACTCGTTGTAACAAATCGCCCATCGGGAACTCAAAAGCCAAGCAAGCAAGGGTTCTGAGTTACTGAGTTGAAAAGCTCAAGCTCGCTCCGCGTGCTGTCTTCCTGTCTACAATTATTGGCCTTTCCATTATAAGGTCGCCGGAAAATTAGAATAAACCTATGGGAAAACTACAATGTGGATACACATTGTACATGCTGTTTAACAGGCTTTTTTTAGGCGGTTGGTTCAAATCTAGCTGCGACCATATAATGGCAAGGCCAATACTTCCTCAGCGCATCGGATCATCGCATATATTTACTTATACAAACGCAATACCATACCTACCTACCATACCATACCCTATACCTATGTGCTGTATGCTCCTCCACGAAACTCGAGAGAGAAAAATCGATGTGTAGCATGTGAATATGTAATCAGTGCAATTACGTTTTTGTGTTAAATAGCTGTAATCCCAGTAAATGGTTAATATTTAATTCGGTCGGGAACGTTTGATTATTATCTGGTACATTTGTTCCAAAAAGGCGGCAAAAAACAGGATAAAATCGGTAAAAAGTAGTAATCGGGTAAAAGAAGTACTTTTGTCGGGTACTTTCAGATTTAAGATTTTAAGTCGGGTCCTTTAATATTAATCCAAAAGAATAAAACAAAGGAGAAATATATAAACTTGCAATAAGAAAATAGAATCTGCAATGAAAAAAAAAGACTTTTGCAATAAGGCTGCATGGCAGTGAACTTGATATTAGTCAGGTTAGGTTAGGTTAAAACGTTGGCGGACTAAATTGATCCGTTCTACAGGTTAGGTTAGGTCTTTCGAATACCCAAATGACCGACAACTAATCTAACCTTTCGACTAATTTTACTTATTGCAGCATTTAATTTCTTATTGCAAAAGTCTACTTTTTCATTGCAGATTCTATTTTTTCATTGCATCGAAAAATGCCACCAAAACAAAGTACATTTCTGTGGATGGTCTTATGGCCGATTTTTTCATGTGATTTGATGGTTTGCTTAAAGTTATATCCACACACATATAAAATCACCTGCGGGATATTGTACTTGTACTCGTGTCACTCTAGTAATATTAATATCTTAACTTGTCAGTTAGCTGCATGATGCTGACTTTCGATTCACAAAATCAGTGATTCTGGATGGTTTTCTATACCTTCAATAGGTGTATCAGATTGGAATGTATTAATTTCATGATGGATTTATCCGTCCACATTGAATGACTTAGCAAGTTTATGATGATGATTCTCGGCAGGATATCTGTGTTACATGTAAAGGGAAGAGTGAATACTTGGACCTCTACGGCACATCGCAATGAAATAAATATAATTCTGAACTCTGAATGAATGGAATGAATCGGTATACCATAATTTCTATCCTGGCCGAATTGCTGATCGTTTTAAGCTCGATCATTACGGATCCGACAGTATAACCGCATTATTATTCAATGCCAATAGTATTCTAGGGATGACGTATTCTAGGGAGCGTAGCGTCTCAAACTTTGCCCTGGCAGGTTGTCAACGCTTATTATAGATTGTCTATGTGTCAAACTTGTGTCAAAAATATGCCGGGTAAAACGCTGGAAAAAGGTCCACACGGTGAGTTAAACCTGCAATGTGCTGCTGGAATTCTGTACTCCAGAATTCATGAAGATCTATAAGATGTAGTTATGATGCCTCTACATACCTACTTTCCCGGAGATGAATATTGGTAAAATCGGGACTCTGGCTTTGGAAGAACAGGGAAAGGCGAGTGAGTGGTACATAGTCATGGGGAGTCAGTTCACTCAAGCATAAACTCCTGGCTCGCTTGGAATCAAATCCAATGTGACATGAACAGTTTACTGTAAAACAGTCAATTTTCTCCTTTTCCTCGCGAGGAAAATAACAGAAAAATCTCAATTTTCCGCAATCTAATCCGCAAGCTTTCCCTAATATTATACTACAGTTACCTATTTCCTCTTTCGGCAAAATAACTTTCAGTTCAGGGCACGCAGAACAGAAATCAATGCTATCTATATTCATATTGGTCAATGGAAGTAACCACAATATTCTGTATTCAGCATACAATATAAACTTTATGCCCTTCCGGTACATTCCATTATTTTGCGCACTTGCTGACCCGTAATTTCAGAACTATAAAATTCCATTATTGAGATTGATATATTTACTTCGAAACTTTATTAAAAAAACCAACAATTCAAGCGTGACATTATGCAATTCATTTTACAACAACTGAAATTTAATTTATCAGTTCCAGTCTAAACAGACAAACAACAAAAAGTAAGAAATCGGAGTAACCATGAGGGTACTTATATTTGATGGTCATGAAATCAACTATTTCAGGTTATTAACTAAATTGGTCAGTCTGTGGAAAATCAAATTCAATACAAATCATTATAAGGTAGAAGAAAGTAAACATCGATTCTTAAAATTAAAGCTAAACGTTTTTTCCAATAGTCCGTTTCACATAAATAGTATGGAATTCAGTGGAGAGCCAGTTCTAACGAAAAATCTGCTCTCCACAGCAGCTTGAGACCACAATGATGATGAGATATAGCATGCCTACAGCACATCACCTTGGCTGGAGTCTACGTAAAGGAACTTTGAGGCTTAGTCTGACTTAATGCATAGGTACCTACTCCATTTTTCATTAAAAAGAAGTTTTGCCTTCATAAAATTTCATTGCGCACCATTTTGATCATGTTGAATGGGATTACATATAAATTTTGTTTCATTAGGGGTTTTGGCTGTTTTTTGAATAACTCTTAGCGCTTCATAAACTTTTCTTCCCGGACGGATATCGCTCATGGCTTAATTTTGAACGTGATTGCGTATAAATTTTACTTTTCGAGAGCTTTTGATATCTTGAGTCATAGCATTGTACCAATCGAGCAATCTGATCTAAAAATGAATACCAGTAAGAAACTACACGAGTACATGTTGATGGAGAAAGCAGAATTAGTTTCCTATGTTGTGAGGTAGTTTAACACGTAGTACCACTACTGCAGCCGAGTTTCCGTATTCCCTTTTCACGCTAATTTGTACTCGGGAACGTATACAAAAAATCCGGCGGAAGTCGGAGATGGACCGAATTGAAATGAATCAGGATAAGATACGGTATAAGGAAAAAGACGAAGCAGGAGGGCGAAGAAGTGAGATTGAAATCAAGTGAAGCCATTTGTTTTGTTTCACTTTGTAAACGGAATGGAGTTTCATTTGCTCTCCCTGTCTCCTCTCAATCTCAAAACGCAGAGAATCTGCTCTCATCCAAGCAAAAATCTTTCTATTCTTATCCTTATCCACACGCCAAAGCAAGCGCTGAACGCTTCCAAAAACGTACAAAGAACCCAGCAATTCCTCATGTTGCGTTTCTTACTGTTCCAGGTTTCTTTGTTCAATGGACTTGAATGAAATCAATCTCACGTAACAATGTCATGAGTCGACGGATCAAGTGTTCCACCGCTCCCGTTCTTGTATTGGAAACAATACGGAGAATGAATAGTTCCCAATTTCAAATATACACATGATTGGACTCAACAAACACTTCATCTTCCATTGTGTCGGCTCTGACCTCTGCTCGTGCACTGTTTGCTTGCTCCGCAAATGGAACTCCGATTCCCTCTGGTAAATCAATACTAATCCTCATTTTCTCAGCTTCCTGCCGATTCCATGTATCAGACAGCCACACAGCCAGGCAACGAAACACCAGAAATATATCCTCTAATGCTTCCTGTTGTAGCTGTGTAAAACATGGAATTCATCAAAATGGCGATGCTTCAATCAAACGCGGCTTTCTACATTCATATTGCATTGTACAATTACAATTATACGGTATTTAAGCTCGTCAACATATGTGATCTGAAAAATGTTCGTCTTCAGAAATAAAATGTTGTTGATATTAATAATTGAATTAATTTGTACAGGCTGATGATTAATACCTATCCCTGTCCATTTCAAAAACGGTTTGCATTATTTGAGAATATTTTTGTTTTATAGACCAGATACAGACCGGATTTAGCTAAAGTTTGAAATAACCGATCTTGTTAGATCTCACAATCCATCCCCGATACCGCTTCTGTGACATATTCGCGATTATGTTGTAGATTGAACTCGGCTGGAATTGGAGGCCGTTGGTACTTCAGTTTAATTTTGATTTTACACATGGACCGAACGCGCTGGCAGGCGAATGAGAACGGCTGAATGAAATAGGTGCTGTTTTGAGCTTTATAGAATTGAATTGGATGCACAGAATCCAATACAAATTGTTGACCTAACAGATGTAACCATTTACATGGACCTCTGCCATGTCGTTGCGTCGAACTTGCAATAATAATATTATGATGTTCAGTAGTTATATACATTCACAGTGAGTATACAGGAGGAGCTAATCTAAAACTACCCCAACGATATGCCTTAGTCCAAACCAAACCCAAACCGAGATCTAGTTGTCAATTGACACCATCAACTTTTCCAACCTTTACCGTCATGTCAGTCCTTCTTGCCATTGTGTTTTGTGCTCGCCTCAGGACTCAGCAAGACTTGTTTGTTCTGGAAAATGCTTCATAACAACAAAACCTGATCTCGTGTAACATGACCCTATGCTCTCGAGTCTGACGCCTAATTCCGAATATTCAACGGATGGTGAATTCAACGCTGTGACAATGAACTTATCCTTGAGCACAATTGTCAAACAATTATAATTGTACAAATTACATTTCGGTTGAGATCAATTAAGTACAAATACAAATGCAGTACACGGCTACCTTGAGATGTTGCTGTGTTTGTTGAAACCCATGTACAACGCTATGGTTCGTTGTTGGTACGCAGTAAAACGCAAAGAATAATTCCGAGTTTTAACATGGGCTCGTATCCGAACTTCTTACAAATAGGAGTCCTAATAATAAAGGAGTAATCACTTCTGATCTTGAGACTTCATGCAGAAACCTGTTGAGTCTTAATTCAAAAGAACGGTGTGAGTATTAATGAGGTGGGAGACTTATATGGACAGGGAACGTCAAAATAGAGGCATTGAGTTTCAGTTGAGCCACATTATGCTGTATCTACCACAAGTAGATCAATGAAGTGTGAGTTATTGGCCTCGTGGCTCTGAATGGCTCTGAGTACAAAGGAGCTGAAGACATGATGATGATGATGATGAGTTTCATGAGGCGTCCTGAGGACGAACAATACTGCTGGGCCGAGAAAAGATCAATTAGTGAGAGCCAATTATGGAATGAATCCGAGAGCTCGTCTCAATACATAATGCTCTCATGTGCATCGCGGCGTCATAGCGGATCCCTGGGCACACACAAGGCACGAAGTACATACTGACTTTCTCAGCCAGCCGCCCGAAGAAGTGGCACTGATGAGTGGAGTTTAAAAATGGTGTTTGGAGGATTAGGAGATCAGAGAAGACCCCTGACTGGGCTCGGACGGATAGAGACAAGATATCCATCATATTATACGAGATTGAGACATCATTTGCACCTCTCACTCCAATGAAAGGATTGACAGCCCAGCTCCTGCTGCGAATCAAACCCAAACCTATTGTTCTGACCCTGTCTCAGGCATTCGAGGTGTGAAAATCAGCAAGCTATCAATAGGGTGCGGTTCGAACTATTTCTCAATCATATTCTTGGGATAATAAATTGTCAGAACCCAATGAATACCTGCCCATTCAAATCCCGACATTACACTAATTTGCATAGTATTACCTGCAGGTCAAATTCAACCTGGTACATGGTACTTACCAAAAACATCGTACGTACATCGTTATCATCATACCACCATACCACTTGCGGTTGTGCTTTCTATATGTCTGTTGCACGCTCATGGTCCTAAAACAGTCGGATATATGCCGTTCAGTATTAGCAAAATGTTATTTGCATTAAAATTTTTATTCCATTTTCGTCGTATTTAAATAACAAATTAGAGATTAGGATTTAACCTTAGCCGTCTCAAAAATTGTTTAAGTTGAAACATAACTAACTCTCAAATTACCGGTTACTGTCACCAATCGTTTTCTTTCCTTTGAACTGCCAGGTGTAAGTTGTTTATGAAGAAGGTTGAGACTTATAGTGAAATTACGCTAAGCAAGTAATTTATAAATTTCAAGTTTTTCCGATAAATCGATAGAAAGTGTCCATTCCTCGAGTAAGAGCTTCTCGTGCTCTGTTCTACCTGGTTTTGGAGTCGTCTAATGAGTTGTCTCTGCGTGATTACAATCAAAAGTATCACATCCTGGGTCCAGAAACAACATTAAAGTGAGACACTATACCAATGACAACGTTATTTTGATTAAAGCTGACTGCATTGGTTATTTCCATTGTTAAACTGGAAATACTTAATTTTATGTTTTCCCTTGAATCCTGAGAATCTGATCCCTATTCCGATTCATCTTCAATATGCGATTGTTGTCGCTGAACTGAAGACGTGATAGACAACAAGAATTGTTTTAAATTGCCTTGCTTGGTTAGCCTGGCTGGCGTAGTTCGTGAATTTCTCATGGACTCCAGAGGTGATCTCTAGCGTTGAATCAAGGAAAGTTGGTAATTTGTTCAGAGTGAATTTTGTGAATAGGCTGAGAAAGCTCTGCGTTCTGTGCTGTGAGCATGGAGAGACAACAGTTTTTGTAGGGTTTGGGGAGGAGACGGTTCTGAAATTTATCCCCGCCTCAGTCCGTGCCTCAGTGTTGAGCTCTTGGGTTCATACCCAATCCTGGCAGTGTAATTTTCAACACCGTTATGGTTTCCAATGATACTCCTCCAATTTGAGCAGCAGCATTATGGGCCTAGTGCTGAAGACCAGCCGACGGGAAAGCAGCGGACTTTCTGCATCCTCCGAGCCTTGGATCTGGCTCTGACGTTTCACTATCCGATCCATCCATCCATCCTCTCACCACCATCATCACCCGAATCACAAAACGTGACATAATCCTGACTTCCCTTCCGTTAGATCTTTCATCACAGGAAACCCACTCGACTCGACTATCGATCCATTCCAGCTTTTCAGAAAAAGCTGCCTCTAAGCGCATTGAAAAACGGGTGACAGGACTCCATTCTTTAATACCGAAATCATTACTGGAATACCCACTCACCACAAATAGCATGAGCGAGGCCTTTTAACGGGTCTAATAGGTGCATGATTACATTTATATTCCGCTCCGTAGAATTCGCGTCTCCAAATGAGCTGAATACAAGTTGACGACACTCTTACTGTGCCAAACCACTAAAACGTATCCACGAAATACAATTTACTAATGAAATAAAAATGTCTTTTTTTCGCCCACCTCGTTAACGCTCTACAAATTCTTTTGCCTTGCCTGAGTACCTATGTATTCATTTATGAGCCCACCAGCACCACCGAACCGCCCAGATGCCATATCAACCCATTGCTTACGGCAATAGGGATATTCACCATTAGTCAACATCCTCATTATTTTTGGCTTCCCAAACTGTCAAATTACACTAATGATGCATATGAAATGAATAGAATTAGTAGTTCGATCCAATCCAACACAGAGGAGTACTCACAAACAGCTCAAGACAATGAGGAAATGTCTTTTTTTATTATCAACTCAAAAGCTGTCAACAAATTCGTCAAAATCTAATTATGTTTAAGCCTCTGGCATCTGGCAACGCTACGCCCTTATAGGGAAGGCGTGAATCAAGGTGCTCAGTTGCATGTATTTGTGTTATAGCTCGGACCGAAATAAATAATTTTAAAACCCCTTATGTATTCCATGAGGCTTTATTCCGAGGTTTGATGACTTTATCAGAATACGAAAATGATTGCTAAATTGTTTTATTTCCGACTTTATGGTTATTATCAGCCAAGACCGCGACGAGACATTACGCTGGCATGATATGCGAGCGTTCTATAACATATACAGATAGTATATCCTTATTAACTGAATTCAAGATTATCCAGCCAGTTGAACGTCTGGGATAAACACCGTAGATATATATTCGGTTCAAAAGTGTATCTAGTGTCAAATTTATGCTTCCTAATTTCTTATTAACTGCGCAAAGTGAATAAAAATGGTACGGGCGATTGTTTCAATTGCTGTGGAGTAAGGAAACGTGATTTTAAATCAGTATTGTCCGGCAAGAGGCTTGAGTGACAGGAGGTAATTAGAACCAATTATTGACGAAAGAAATACAATCCCATCGTGTTGTCTACTCGTATGCATTAATCCTCTTCAAAAAAAACGAGATACAGTTGGAAGGGCGAGGAGACCGGGAACAAAGCATTATTCTGTAAAATATTCTAAATTGAATGCTTATTTCACTGTGCGGTGGAAAAGGAGCCGGAAAGGGTGATGACGATGACATGACGGATGCGGATGCGGCTTACAGATTTTCATTTGAGAGCATAATGCGAGGGCGAGGAAATGCTGCCTGGGAGTTGATTGGACTTAAATGAGGGAGATCCTATCAGGTTTTAGAGGTCTTGTAAGTATTAAATGCAGATATAAAAGGAGTTGTCAGTTTGGTTGATTTAGATCTCCATTGATTGTGGATTAAATGGGAACATGGAGGGACTGCACGCACACGATGAAGCTTAGGTGAAGCACAAGGATTTACCGTACACTACACTGTGCTTCCAGGATTATAGAATATTTGTCGGCTCGGCAGTGAAATTCCCGTTTAATGTTGTACCAGCACTCCCATGGACCAACAGTTCATAGAACTCATAACTCAAAGCCGCGACAACTAACGGTGGTAGAGGTGGACAACTGATAGCGGTCCAAAACTTTGCCCGAGGTAGAAAAATCCATCTGTTAAAACCGCTTAAAGGCACTAAGCCAAATGACGCAATTTGCCAAGTTGGAACGCAGTGATTCTGCGAAATATGATTTGTGTCCTTCCGATATGGCCAAATACTTCAGCTTTCCAGCTGTTCGTGAACACTGCTGGCCTTAACCTTCCCTGATTATACGTTTATTAATAAAGGCGAACTCAAAACCGCTTTACACAAAGATACCCAAAATTATAATACGACACATGACATCACAAATATCCATAGTTACTAACTGAGGTCAACTCGTTTAACAATTGGATAAGCAATTAAACAGGCTAAGCACGCTATTAAAAGTTACCGACGACAATTTTAAGTATGTCTGTCTGTATATCTAAAAAAGAAAAAAAATTAAAATTTGACTTATCTTATTTGTATATTATTCACTACTACGTACAGTAACATCTGGGTTTGAAAATAAAATATCATTGACCAATATTCCACGAAGGCATTTAGAGTATCTCTAGTTCTGTGCGAAGAACGAACTTTATTCTCTTACACCAAAATTGAATTAGTTTAGTTTTTAGTTTGAACCGAAGTTCCAAAGAAATATCGAACCAACAACAGCCATCCAGCCATAGCTTCACAAAGTTCATATTGCAATACAATGTTGTCAGTGTTCCATAAAACTTGTAGTCTTTCTCCTGGGTTGGGGTTGGGGGGCTGAAGTATTGAATTTAGTTGTTCCACAGACAGACACAGGATAGTTGTTGGGGAGAGAAAGTGAAGTGAATTGAGAATGGAATAATACCCGGAATATGAAATTGAAAAGTGGAACTAGGCGGGGTGGCCAAACTCCTAATGGGCCTTCATTCTCGGGGAACAATATTCCTCTTCATATTAAATTCAGGGAAGGCATCCAATACTACATTTCCACTTCAGTGTGCACTAAGTGCCATTTCCATAACAATAGACCAAGCATAACACTGGTGTCCCATTCAGGCGCCATTACTGACATCCACTTTACATCCAAAACTCCAGTTCTCCAAATTCCCAATACTTGACTTGCGGGGTCGCAATCGGCTACGATAAAGAAAAAATATGAATACCTAGGTACAATTCACAAACCGATTATGCTATGAAATAATCTCCATGACATATTCACTTGCATTGCATTGAATTGAATACATCTTCCAGCGTGTCTATTAAAAGACAAATATGTTTTTAGCGTGCATTTCGCTGGTACGATTTATTTTTAAAAATCGCGGAATAATGTTTTGAAATCTTTGAATGTTAATGCAATTCATAATCATTTAATTAAAATCAGTGCTTAGCTCAGATTTGACTTGCTAGTAGGTATACACAAGATAAGTTTGGGCTGAATTAACTTCATTGTCAGTAAATTACATAATTGATTGTACTGTATTTGTAGTAATTATTGAACACAATGTAGCCAAAACTATTTTCTGACTATTTAAATTTGTAGTGAAAATGTATCCCTGTAGTGTAGATGGCAAGAAATGTGAGATTCAAATACTCATCTACAGTATTGTCAACAAAATAACTTCCGGGGATATTTCTCACATTGTATCTCGAAAAATGACAGTTTCAAATAACCACGACAAGTTAAGATAACGTAATTCCAAATTCCACTTACTCTAAGTGAAATGTGACGCTGTGCTGCTTGTCGATACTGCGTTGGTTCCGAGCATTCCATCCATGGTCATTTAATTATAGACATCAACCAATTCCTTTTTGACTGATATTATGGAAATTTGAAATAACCTGACAGGCAATTGGATAAATATTGTGACGGAATAGGCCTGTAATTCGGGTTCCACGACCAAGTGTAAAGTTAAATATAATCATGGAAGGTAAGTGGGGAATAGAAGAAGGGTTGATTGTGTGAAGTAGAGAGTAGTTCCACAAAAGACATGGTTGCTCATCCACTTATCTATCTTCATCTTCAGTCTCCTTGGCTCGAAACTCGCCTTGTCGCCGGAGAGATTTCAATCTGTGTGACAATACGGGGGATGACAGCGGAGATGATTACATGATGAAATGGCTGAGGATAATGAGACGACAAATCATACGTCATATAATTTTTTTGACCAATCTTCCATATTTACTTGTGTTCTTGTCTTAAAGATGTTCCGCACTACACTTTTCTCTAACCCTTTTGGGACAATAATATTATAGTGTATTTTTGATTTGTCACCTTGGCTTCCGTTCAAAAGGAGGAAGATGGAGACTGGGTCCACAATAGTGTGTCAAGCCTTTACATTGTACATGTGTTGCCTCATCATGAGTCCTTTAACTTCAGCTCACTAATAGCCCAAATCACGGTGTGTAACCATCTTGTCAAATCATGACGGTCACATCGTTATTTGTGTGTGTATTGTCTATTGACAGAGGACCCGTAGTAGTACTTCATTCTCCATCTGTCTCATAGTCATTTGAATTGTAACTCGAGTTTAGTTTTCCCTTTGTCCTGTCTCAAGTTTCTTTATTCAGTCCAGTTAAAGTGGGAGTCCCTGCATTGAAACTGAACAGGTAGAATGGGATGAGTTGTTACTTGGTCATTCTCATTACTCGTCCCCGATGTTTGTCATTCTTTTGTTTTCTTATCTTCTCGTTGTGACAGTTATTTCATGTTTGACTTGTCATCTTGTCTTTCTGTAGTCTCTTCTCAGCTTCTGCTATTGAGAAATACAACGCCTTGTTCATGTCGCCGGAAGAGAATCAAATAATCCTTGAAGCATCCTACAAATTTCTAAATGTAATGCATTATTGCCTGAAATTAGTGTTCATTTCGCAGCCACAATACCGTCAACTCATTTTTCGTGTACATGAGAATTTATAGACCTTAACGTTTGAGATGATCCATGCTGTCCGTCTATCTACGAATCAATATCCATTTCTGTACATAAACACTTTATACAGTAGAACTCACAGCAAAATCTTTGCGGGATTGAAAGCTTATGAACCGCGTATTTTTTAAATTAGCGGAGTATTAACAAAATTCAAAAATGAAACAACTCGCTTTTCGTAGTCCATCAAAATTATGTAAAGAAGCCATATTTAAACCCGTTCATTTCGAAGCATTCCAAAGCAAGGTGCGCAATGATATCTTGTGGACGCACAAATTTATGAAAATATGGAAACATCTTCGGACACAACTTTAAACTCAGGATAAGCCTCAAAGCCAAACTTAATCATACCTTCTGGTCATAAGCATAAGCAAGCGGTTAGCCATAGGTTTTTAATTCGTACCCAGTTTAACATGAAGTTAACAGTTCATTAACATCACAATTATATCGAAGGAAATTCAAAAACAGGGTCAATGCTCTCTAGCCCTGGATTTCAAAATCAAATATAATTTGTTACATTAATTGAAGCTTCCATTCGGAGGAAGCATAAAGTGGGAACATACAGTAGCCAGGTATTTTACCGATTTGTATTTTTAGTCTCGCAAGGTTATGGAAATTCCAATTTGGGTGGATTCAATTATACCCGTACTTGATTCTGAATCACATGTCAGTTATTTATTTTAATTAGGAATATGAAATACATAGTGAAGATATTATTCTCCACAAACCTACTTTCCCCAGATGTTTTTGATACAATAGTTGAGACGAAATCTTCCAGCTTTGGCATGGCTCCACAAACACTGTCTATATTTGCCTAACCCGAGTCTGCTTAAGTATTTAACGTAATTCAATGCTATAATGCATGTCCTTCTGTTTTGAAGACTGACATAACGTGAAGGAGTGTAGAAACCTCAGTGTATCCAACAAATATTTTGAATTTTCATAAGTGAAGATGAAACCTCAGACCTTCAACGTATCAGTTTTCAGGTTGTGGGCTTCCGAACTTAACTAAATAAACGATGTTGACAGGGAAAGACAACAAAGGCTCTGGGAAGAACAAAATGTTTTCCTAATATAGTATCCATCAACCTCTACTTTCAAAATGTATTTTGAAATATTATCGATCCCAATCCTAGAATGGTTTGGCTGCTGATGCTGAAATGAGGTTGCTACCGGATTATTGCCCTTGGTATTGGGATATCGGGAATGCGTGTAGTTTGGTTGGAGTCTTCCTGGGCTTGTCAGGTTTCATGTAATTTTGGGATTGTAATTTGGAATGCGAGAAGTAGGGCGTAATCTAGTGTATTAATCCAAGATGAGCCGCGATGGAGATATGGAGTATTGATGTAATTTCATTATTGTGCCAGAGCATTCTCTTCCTGCCGAGGTGTCGTACAATGTGGTGAAACTGGGTAATAAGAAGGGAGGTTCCGAGTTCAGATCTCGATACAAATCCAAATGCATTATGAACATGAATTCACAGTCGGTTCTCAAGGAGGAATCCATTCGGCCGTTCCATTATTGAACTAAATTAAATGGAAAGGTAGGACGTGCCCTATCCTCACTACAGACTGCACTCGAGGGCTTCCCTATTGAATACAATCAGCAGTAATAATATAACGTGTCGTATTTCAAATATCCCATAATTTAATGAAACGCCTATTGTATGAAATTATCGTAAATGGATTTTATCTTCACAATGGCAGCTGTGGAAAGAAAAAAAGAAACATAATTTCAAACACCCTACCCCAGCTCTGCCTGCCTAATGAAGCTTTCCTTATGGAATAATACGCAACATCCAATAACGCAACTTATACCAACACCGATTTTATTCATGACAGAGAAGCCCACCACAAGCTCAGAATACTCGTAGATAATTAAGCCCTATAATAAGGTGAAGGATCTGATTTTTTTATTTCAAAATGTACGTAGAAGCGAGCAGGCATTCGTATTTATTAACCCCTTCACGTAGGTAAATATATTTAGTAAATGTTTCCCTACCGTATATCAGTCGCGGTTCTAAAAGTATTTTGGGTTGAGGGTATCGCTAATCGTTACATCATCGTAGCTATATGTATGGCTTCCGTCGTTCCGTCTTACAGATATCTTGCTCAGTTATGGGTATATACTAGTGTTTGTGTTAGGTGAGGCATCTATTTGTACTTGTGCGTTTCCTTAATTTAATTTGTATATGAGCTAATCCGTAGTCTCTGGGAAATGAATTTACTAGGTTCTCCTGCGTGATTAACTTTTAAAGTAATATCGCGCGCTCTCGCAGGCGTACGGCGTGAGTGATGAAAATAGTTTATGAAATTGCGAGTTGTAGAACACAAAGTGTGGAAATAAGGCTGCGCTAGTCCTCATTATAACTCCGTCATTTCTAAACGGATCGGGGCGAATGAGGACATTTTGGAAATCGG